>CAUJGJ010000320.1:0-20000 GCA_963170055.1 Halisarca cf. caerulea | reverse complement strand
GTGTGTGTGTGTGTGTGTGTGTGTGTGTGTTTGTGTGTGCATGCCCTTGTGTGTGTGTGTGTGTGTGTGTGTGTGTGTGTGTGTGTGTGTGTGTGTTTGTGTGTGCATGCCCTTGTGTGTGTGTGTGTGTGTGTGTGTGTGTGTGTGTGTGTGTGTGTGTGTGTGTGTGTGTGTGTGTGTGCGTCCATGCATATGTGTGTGTGTATCATATATGTACTGAAAGGTATTCAATACTTGCAGTATTCTCCTCCCCGGGTTTTCCCCTCCATCATCCCAAGAGCCAACATCATCAGATGTTAAAACAATTCTCGAGTGAGTTTTTTCTTCCAACCTCCCACTGGTTTTGAAGATGCTGTCACTTGTTCTCTTCTTCTCCCACAGCTGGCTCAAGTCCATCAGCATGGAGAGATACTCCAGTGTATTTGAGGCTCTCGGGATCAATGAGCTCTTCCAGTTGGAGAGAGTCAAGAAATCTGTGAGTCTGTGTTCTGGGTCGTGTGTGTGTGTGTGTGTGTGTGTGTGTGTGTGTGTGTGTGTGTGTGTGTGTGTGTGTGTGTTGTGCATTAGTAGCATATCATAAGGTACAAACAATCACATCCACTCACTCTCTCACTCTCTCTCTCTCACTCTGACCAGGATCTCTTGTCCCAAGGTGTGCCAGAGGTTGATGCCTCTACCATACTTGACTCCCGGCCTGCAGATGTGCAACCCGAGGTCACTGTGGCCGGAGACACTCAACCCATAGATGCCAGCCCCACGGAACCCCAGGTCATCAGCAGCGTGGAGTTTCGCTTCCGGAGAACTATCACTGGAGGACATAATCACCATGACAACAGCAATAGTGATCACCATGACGACAATGACACTGATTATGACTATGTTAACAGGTTATTACAGTAAACACAGATTTTTATTATTCTTTCACAAAATCTTTTATTGCCATAGCTAAATTTTAATGTTCACTTCATTATTACTACTGCTGCTGACCATTGAAATTAAATTATTGATTATTTACCTCAAGTACCTCCACAAGCAGGTTACACCACACCAGCCACGTCCAACCTTGTTGGGAAGGGGAATTTCACATGTAAGAACTGTTAACTCCCAAGGGCTGGTCCTTGGAGCTGTGATTAGCAATTATGCACAAGTGATCCGTGGCACCTCATGGAGTCCAGGAGTCCATATTCATGGATGGTGAAACTGCAAGGAATATTGTCTTGTGTTGAAGATCTGTTGACAGCGTGCACAAGCACCATTTCCAGGATATGCAGAATATACCAGAGATTCCTCACTGAGAAGTACCCATTCATGCAAGAATAATTAAATGCGATGCAAATTTACTGCATATATATGAATCAGATCAATATCCATGATCCATTTCACAAATATTGTCTTCATATTTCCAATACATGCACTATTTGGAGCTCCTTTCACTAGAACAGTGTATAAAACACTCATCTCGAATTCTCCAGACATTTTGATTGAGAGAACATGCAGTTAACCCATTATTGCCAAGTTACAAAAATCAAACTTGTGACAATAATAGAGACAGTGTTTGAATACCCAGGTCACAGAGTCCCCGAATTATACCACAGAAGATTCGCAATACAATGTTGGTGCGTGGATCTTTCCGCCAAT
Source organism: Halisarca cf. caerulea (assembly GCA_963170055.1). Classification (NCBI taxonomy): domain Eukaryota; kingdom Metazoa; phylum Porifera; class Demospongiae; order Chondrillida; family Halisarcidae; genus Halisarca; species Halisarca cf. caerulea. The sequence continues at coordinate 18,362 of CAUJGJ010000320.1, read as the reverse complement.
CGTTTCCATAAAAAAATGAAAATTGGAAAAGTGGGGTGGAAGTTCAATATCCAATATCATTTCAGAATGGAAATTGCCCACGTGTTGTAAATCATAACAATGGCTCAGTTTTTGTATGTTTAGGGGAGATGAACGAGCCTTACTGTGGAAGCGCTTAGTTCTGGATCCAACCGCCCATTAAGGAGCAATCGTCGTTCCAAGTTTTAGCTGGAAAATGTTTGACAAAAGCGTAGGAACATTCCTATCTAATCCCATGGAGGCCATGGATGGCGTTCCTCGGATCTTTGCGCTATTTAGTTCTTCCCCAGCTGATGGTGAGTGATCTGTATGAAGTACAATGCAGCATGCACGAGAATTGTAATCTGCCGGTCTGTAAAATCTGTAAGAACAGCGTGCACAAGACCTGTAACTACATGTTGGTCTCTGTGGTTGTAGACGGTTACTGATAATTGACACCATTCTCGACATGGGTGTTCTTTAGTGCGCACATGCCAGTGTATGAGGACAGAATGTAATTTCAGTGAGTGTGTCTTCTCTTTTGATTTCTCCTGCTTGCTGATTAAACTGCACCTAGCACCACACATAGCTCCATATTTTGTAGCTGTTTAGCATTTAGTTTGAAGTGAGCTTCTGCAATGGTATGCATGTATAACATTTTTTATGTTCATCGATGATACATAGATGTGTTATTTATATCATGTACATGTTATTGTATGTACATTTTGTATGTGTGTTGCATATAAATAGAGCGGTTGTTATTGGTTGTACTATGGACATAGAGCAGCTGTAGTAGTGTTATGTTGGAGTTGTGTTTCATTAGCAATAGTGGTTGTAGATGTGTCCACTGTATTCATGTCTCTTCTTTAGGCCTGCATTTGTTGTTCACACTAGTCTTAGTATCTTGTGGAGCCTCCCACTAATGTATGTGTACCTATGCATGCAGTTTCTATGCCCAAGCAGAATGTGGATATAAACATGACTGTGTTGTATCCTAAGGATGTCATGTACCATAGGTATCAACCAGGGTACCTATATATAACCTGTACATGCTCTTGGAGTTGGTTTAACTTCTCGAGTGAAAGTTTCATAGGTGCTTTAAGTACTTTGAATGAAGTGATAGTAACCAGGCCTCTGAATGTAAATGAGGCAGAAGGCATCGTGATCCTAAATAGCTTATGTGATGTTAGTGTGTGTGTGTGTGTGTGTGTGTGTGTGTGTGTGTGTGTGTGTGTGTGTGTGTGTGTGTGTGTGTGTGTGTGCATGCGTGCATGCATGATGTACATTTGTGCCACTATGTTTGTGCTTCAGCATATGTTTGTATGTACTTCTAGTCTGTCAATAGCTGAGAAGATATTTGTACGAAATCATTTAGCCAGACACACAGTGAAGCAAGCCAAATCATGTCGTGAAAGCCAAGGGGTGTGCTAAACAACATGAAACATCATGACTTCAGATTTATGGATAGTATACCAGGTCTATGGATACAGATGATAAGACCTTGTTGAGTTTGTGTATGTAGTGATCCTCGTAGTGATCCTCAGAGTCATTTGTCTAATTACAAGGAATGTTATCTGCAGTCTCAAAAATCGCATGGCTACTCTGTGTGTCTGCGTGTTACAAGTATATATGACACAAGTATAATGTTTCTGCCGTACAAACATATACCCCGGTACATATAAGCTCAATGCATGTTTTATGTGGGATTTTTGTTTATGACATACATAGAACATATCATTTTATACAAGTTTTTATTAAGTCTGAAGATGTGTATGATTTCATTATGTTTGTTGGATTCTTTGCTGTTTCATCTTTGACTTATCATGATGGGTCATGCCATGAGGTTGATCCAGGTGCACTGCACTGACGAGGGCCCAACTAGGCCGAAACAGTTGTAAGAATGGGTGTTCTTGAGCATCCCATGCTTGCTACTGTCCGCAGTTCCTACATGATATGTTGACAACGGTCTTCTTTCTTCCTAGAAAGGAGCTTGCTGTTGTTTGATAGGAATGATATGCATAGGATATTGGAATGTGCTTTCATCTGTACACACACAAAGTAAACCTAGCTTGTTCTTCTGCTGATGGCCACTTGCATCGACCCATCAAGAATTATTTGCTTTCTTTACACCATGTTAAGTCAGTTTGTATGCATGTGTGCATGTTCCTCATGCAGTGCATCTCGTCTGTGTATACAGTATGTTTACTTGAATGTGAATGATGGGGTTGTAATTGTGAGTGGGTGTTATCCCATGCATGCATTTACACAAGATATTCACGTATCTAGTTGTACGATTGAGTTTGCAGTCTTGGATTTATAGAAATTTGAGTCACAGGTCTCTCTGCATGCAAAAATGATTGCATTGCCTGAAATTCACTGCCCAAGGAAAGACTGCTAAGTTCTGACTATACAGATTTAGTTATATAGCAGACTGTCCTTGTGCAGCGAAATATACGAGGCCTCTGAATGTAAATGAGGCAGAAAGCATCATGATCCTAAATGTGCATGCGTGCGTGCATGTGTGTGTGTGCATGTGTGCATGGGTGCGTGCGTGCATGCTTGCGTGTGTGCATGCATGTGTGCATGCGTGCATACATGTGTGTACATGTCTGTGTGTGTGTGGGTGTGTGTGGGTGTTATATATAGTCTAGCCTGTTAAACCTTAATATAATACTGTATATATTTTGTGTACATCCCTTGTGCATGATGTGTGAAGGTAGACATTTGCATGTAATTATGCGCAGTTGAAACGTGTTATATTTAAATGATTTCAACCTGCTACGTGATTGCTCAAAAATTTACCCAATTCTACATATGCCGTAGCAATGAGCCTCTACCAAATTATAACTATACATGTATAATATATTGCATCACTTAGATAGCCATGCAGATACATTAGCTCTATATAGGTTAGATATACATGCATTATTACAGATGTACTCATTCTTGGCCATGTGTTCATATATACAGTACATGCTTACGTATACATATGCATATTCATACAAATTGTCCATAATATTGCTATATATAGTACTAATGCAGGTTTAGGGTTAGCTGATCATGTCATGCAACATACAGAGCTTGAGTTACCTGATCATGTCGACCTTTAGGGTTAGCCGAGCATGCTGATCTACGTTAGTTGAGCATGCTAACCTAGGGTTAGCTGAGCATGCATGGCATGCATAGTTCTATAATTCTGAGTATAATAGTGTATAACCTATTATGGTTAGTTAAACATGCTGACCTATATACGGTCAGCTGAGCATGCCGACCTAGGGGTACGTAGCCTAAGCATGCCAACCTAGGGTTGAGCACGCCAACCAAGCTAGGGTTGAGGATGCCTATATCTATAGGATTATAGCCGAGCATGTCAACCTAGGGTTGAGCATGCCAACCAAGCTAGGGTTAAGTATGCCAAACTATATAGGGTTATAGCCGAGCATGCCAAGCTAGGGTTGAGGATGCCGACGTACCTTGGATTATAGCCGAGCATGCCAACCTAGGGTTGAGCATGCCAACCAAGTTAGGGTTAAGTATGCCAAACTATATAGGGTTATAGCCGAGCATGCCAAGCTAGGGTTGAGGATGCCGACGTACCTTGGATTATAGCCGAGCATGCCAAGCTAGAGTTGAGGATGCCAACCAAGCTAGGGTTGAAGATGCTGACCTAGGGTTATAACTGAGCATGCCAACCAAGGCTTGAGGATGCCGACCTAGGGTTATAGCCAAGCATGTCAACTTGGGTTGAGGATGCTGATCTAGGATTATAGCCGAGCACGCCAACCTAGGGTTGAGGATGTCGACCTAGAATTATAGCCGAGCACACCAACCTAGGGTAATAATATTATAGGACCTAGACACTTTAGCTGTTCATGCTAAGCTACAGTTATATCTGTACATATTATACTGACATGCTGAGTTTTTTATAGCTAATTAGCTTCTGCATGAGGGAGTTAACCAAACCTAAAGCTTTGTATATGCACTGTTGGTCTGCCTGCTGAGCTAAGAAGCCCACTTGATGAGGATGGCACCACAAATTTTATTTTTTTTAAAAGTAGTTTTCTTCTTTTCCTGTGTAAAATCAAATCCAAGGGGTTAAAAAAATCCAGTGTATAGGCTATACATACATACATATCCTCCTATAGAGTTTGTATACATATTGCCATTCTCGAGTTCACTGTTACATATTGTTGTGCATGATTATGCATGGTACTATGTTTTGTTGTTGTCCAAATTAACTATAATTCTCTTATCAATAAACTTTAAGGCGTTAAAGGGTGATTATTGATGGCTATATATGATCTGCTTCTTAGCAACTTAAATTTATTCAATATTAGTTGGGGGTTGGCATGAAAGAAAAAATTTGTTATAGTTTAGAAAAAAATGTAGTAGAAAAGATGTCATTGAAATTATGTAATAAAAGTTATGTACCAAAATATAACATTGTAGTAATGTGTACACACACACACACACACACACACACACACACACACACACACACACACACACACACACACACACACGTACACACACACACACACACACACGTACACACACACACGCACACACACATACACACAAGCACACACACACACACACACACACACACACACACACACACACACACACGTACACACACACACGTGCGCACACACATACGCACAAGCACACACACACACACACACATACACACACACACACACACACACACACATACACACACACATGCACGCGCGCACACACACACACACACACACACACACACACACACACACACACACACATACACACACAAACACACACACACACACATACACACACACACACACACACACACACACACATACACACACACACATGCACGCGCACACACACACACACACACACACACACACACACACACACACACACACACACACATACACACACAAACACACACACACACACATACACACACACACACACACACACACACACACATACACACACACACATGCACGCACACACACACACACACACACACACACACACACATGCATGCATGCACACACACACACACACACACACACACACACACACATGCATGCATGCACACACACACACACACACACACACACACACACACACACACACACACACACACACACTGGCATGCATAAACAAACAAACTGGTGAAGACATAAACGCATACACATGTATGTATTATACGCATGGATACACTGGCACATATGCATGTATATATAATAATGCAGTGACAAACACAGACAACAAACTGGTGCTCAAATATATGCACTCAAACTTACAGACTCATGCATACCAACACGAACACACAGATCGAACAGTCCTAACACAAGTACCATCGATCTGCACACTTACAGCAGATGCTTTTGTACACACTCTCTATCATGCAGACATGTACATGGTCAATGTAACATGCATGCATATTTAAACATGGACAGACATAGCACACCATTGAGATTCAATACTTACAGTACGTATATAATTAAAATCATAGAACAGATATACACACAGCCACTTATACATACATATAAGAATGTAAAAAGCACTGTTACACACATGCACAAAGACATGCAGACAGAAACTATTGGCATACATTGCACTCCCTGATTATCCTCGCTACAAATAACTGTAGTCCTGTAACATATACAAGCAGCACACACAAATAAAAAACACTAAGTCTTGTGTGTGTATAGATGAAAGCACATTCCAATATCCTATGCATATCATTCCTATCAAACAACAGCAAGCTCCTTTCTAGGAAGAAAGAAGACCGTTGTCAACATATCATGTAGGAACTGCAGACAGTAGCAAGCATGGGATGCTCAAGAACACTCATTCTTACAACTGTTTCGGCCTTGTTGGGCCCTCGTCAGTGCAGTGCACCTGGATCAACCTCATGGCATGACCCACTTGGTTTTCGTGACATGATTTGGCTTGCCTCACTGTGTGTCTGGCTAAATGATTTCCTACAAATATCTTCTCAGCTATTGACAGACTAGAAGTACATACAAACATATGCTGAAGCACAAACATAGTGGCACAAATGTACATCATGTGTGCACGCATGCACACACACACACACACACACACACACACACACACACACACACACACACACACACACACACACACACACACACACGCACGCACGTGCACATACACACAAATTCACACAAAGGCAAAGAAGAAAAACACTTAGTCTATTGTCACATGTACATTGTACTCTGGCATTATTCTTACGATAAATACTACTGACTAGAACCCAACTGTCAAGTGCATTATGCCTACAATGAACAAACTTATTTCGGATGAAAAATACATGTAGTACTGTAATGCCGTGAATGGTCCCCTGCCGTAAGTTGTCCCCCTATCGTTTCATCAATACTAAACCCCAACCCAACCCTAACGCCTCGACGGTATAGAGTTTGTATCCGATAAGCGCCCACGCCGGACAACTTTTAGGGGGGACAAGATTTGGTGTGACAGTACCTACTGCATTACACACCAATTCAAAATTGTAAATCAAATAATTAAACAGTCTGAGTCCGTATCGTGTACGAACACAAATGCAGATAAAAAGCAATTTGAAACTCCACATAAGGTTCACTGAATGACGTATATCGGTTATACAAACTAGAGGCTAGTCTCGCACTTCGTCTGGCGCCGCGAGACTAACTAGAGGCTACTTTGGAACGACTGTGGACTCAAGAACTCACTGATGCATATGGTGGTGGGTTGATTCATCTAAGGCGAGGATCGAAGAGTACATGGCCATTAGGCTTCAGATGAAACGTAATAAACAGCATGCCAACTTGTACGCAATCGACTACACCGTACCTTGCACACCGGCGCTGATCGTAATCTCCCGTCACCCACACACATGCACGCCCGCTTCCTGCCTCCATTTTTTTCTTTTTTGAGAAGCGGATCACGGATATGGGAACCCCGAACTACGCCGCTCACAACCGTGGCCATTTTGCTGTCACTTACTCTATCACGTGAAATCACCCTTGCCGAGTCAGCTGAACTTTCAACTCAAAAGATACGTACAGTGTCTAACTTCAAGAAGAAGTCAGTTGAACATAATGGATGGTCCTAGTAACAACATAATATTGTTCATAATAGTGGCTAAATGCCTGGAATCAGCGCAGCTATGTCAGGATAAATGCTTGCAATAAGCTGGTGGCTATAATTCAACTCGGTTAACTTGTCTGAAGCTAGTATGTCTTGTGCTCAACATCTGGTTCAGCCCTGATGCTCTGTGGGGCCTTACTCAGTTGCGGCATCATCGAGAAGCTTGGATGACTCCAAAACCTCACAAAGCTCATCAATACCATGGAAACGAGATGTGTGAGCGTACCCTCTTTCACACTTGCAAATAGGGCATGCTTTGGTCAATGCATCAGCTCCAGAGAACCAAGCATCCACGCAACCTTGACAACCAATGATGTTGGAACAGCATTTTGCGAGAATGATTGGAGGAGAAAAGGGCGAACCTTGACAAATTTTGCACTTTAAGCAGTCAGTGAGACTCCTTTTCAAAGCTGGTGGAAAGTTCCCAGCCCTTCCCCAGGTACAAGCCTGCAGTGCTTGGATGTCCCTCCGCATGGCACTGATAGTGCTTATCATTGCTCGGTCATTCTCACCATCTTGGTTGTTGCTGGAGTGGTGCACTGGACTCTGCCGGGGTGCCTTCCCACGTAGTTGGTTAGTATTCACTACATAGAATTTGCGGCTTGGACTTTTCCAGAAAGTAAAACCTACCAAAAGGCAACAAAATAAATGATAACAGATTGTACTCAGTCTGTATACATGTATATAAATCTTTTAATCTATCCCTTAATATAGTGTAACAGTTATTTATACAGTCTGTAATTTAATTTTTTGTCTGATTGACAAATTATAGCTAATACTGATGGGTGCATGTGATACATATAAACATTGCACAGGCTAACGAGGCTACTCTGGGGAGACTAATGCCAGGGTTCTCTCAAAACTTGGTAGAACTTCAAGGCAAAATACTTTGAATTCTTAGACTAAATATAATATTCCCCAGAGAGGGATACTGAGCATGTAAGACTCATAATTTGTAGCTAAGTGTCCCACATTGCAATGAAGTACATGATTTGGAGTATATAATTCGATTTGCCACTAAGTAAAAAACTATTATCATTTATGTGGCTTCACCCACACACTCCATACACATGAGAAAAGGGGCCGGCCATGCTTGCAGAAAGGAAGTCTTTTGTTCCGTGGCATATAAGGATTTAATAGTGGCTCTTGGCGCTTAGCATCTCAGTTTGAAGGGATAAAAGTAAGAGCTATACATTTTATCATAGCCGGGGAGAAGCTTTGATGCTGTAATATAATTATGTACTCTGACTGAGACATAACTGATTAACTGAAAAGGGGCCTTGGAATTAGGTGCATGCGCTATTGACAATTTGGCTGTATATTACATAATTATTATAGCTACTAGCCGAGGGGTTGACCACAACATGCTCAATTAATATGAGATGGCAGTAGCTACATAATACAGGGCAGCTAGGTACTATGTATACATACATCACAATACCATAAGTTAATTAAAAGTACCTTTAATATTATTTACTAATAGTATTATAATTATACATGCATTGTCAAATATGCAATTACGAATGATTATAACATACCCCTAGTTGCTGGGCTGTCTTTAATTTGTAAACCGTCGTTCCCCACAATGGTAAAATTCGGCCTGAATTCATTTCGCACCAGTGCTAACATTGAATTAAGGTCAGCATTGTCCTCTGTGAGATCAACGAACATCACGTCAATGTTGGTGAAATTAGGACGGCCGTTCCCGGAGTAAGTTATGTCAGAGCGCACAAATTTCACTTTCACTTTGTTCTTTCTGCTGCTGACAGACTGGAAAAAGGGAGGTCTTGAGCCTGAAGGAGTCACTGTGGCTGTACTTGATAAAGTGGTCGAGCTGACTGCTGCACTAACATTCTGCGTAGCGGTACCGGTCACTGCTGATGAAAGATGCACTCCATTTACTGTTACCCCATGAACATTTGATGAATGTCTGGCAAGATCAAAATTTCCACTGGAATCAGGGATGTAAATTTTATTACCAATTCAGTCCTGTAGCCAAACAGTGGCCGCGTCAACACTGAAAATCAGTGCAAGGTTGGCTGTATTTATTTGGTCTACATTCATTTCTACTTGCTTGGTACCGAAATGAAGCGAGATAATTCGAACTCCGGGATCAAAATCATCATTATAATCGTCGAAATCCATTGCATAGAACGGGAGTCACCTTCTTCCTCAACACGATTGGCGCTAAAACGGACTGTATACGTATTCTATTCCGCCGCAGATACACACAACATTATATTTCCGCTCACGTTTCTTGTCGCGTGATCTAGTAAGTAATATATTTCCGCCACGACATGGCTACTGGATTTTCAGCAGAAGTTGAACAGTTTATCAGAGAGTCAAGGGAGAACGGAAAGACGCTTAAAGAGATAAGTGACAGTTTGCAGGATTTATATCCAGGGCAAAGAGGATTCAGTGTCAGGAGTGTAGAGAGATTTTGCCAGCAACATGACATCCGCAAAACTTCCCAGTTACAAAGTGCTGAACTGTGTCGTGTGGTCGCTACTGCTGTTAGCCAAGTAAGTCCCAGATCTAGTCTAAGATTTACATGTATTCATAGGGAATACATACTAAATCGTGTTTAGCCTAGACCGATGTACGTATAACCTCCCTTTTTCGGAGATAGACTATCGCCTACCGGCCGTCGTCATCTATAAATAATATAATTGTCTCAGAGTTCGAATAGAGGGGAAATACGTAGCATCTGTGTGGGATATACTACATGAGACTACAGTAGGATAATAAGTAATATGATTTACTAGACTTAGTCTAATTATATTAGTACACCAATACTGTACTATGTAACAGCTGAATCATGCAGCCATGCAGGCATACACACTGCACGAATCTCCCATTGAAATTTCTCAGTTAGACTAGTAAGTGATCATGATCATAATTATAGAGACTGACAATGTTCGTAACCATGGACTCTGAGATAGCTGTCATGCTTGTCAATACTAAGAATTTGAGACTGAATTACATATTATGATAATAATAAAAGTACAGATAATTTGGTCTCCAGCCAGAAACATGCATATGTATTAGGAAGCTCTAACAGTTGTACTGCGACTATTATTATGAATATAACCCAACTTGCATGGTTCTGTTTATTTACCTCCTTCATGCTTTCCTGGTAGATAACCTGCATGAAGAATCCTGCAATACAGGAGTATTTAGGTATAAATTTCCTATTATAAATAGTCTAATAGAGCATGGCACTGGATTCAGCTGTTTCTTGGTGAAACCCATATTATGCTTAAAATGGCCATGAAGTGGCCAATTCATTGCAACATGGGTAACACCAAACATTTCGGATATAGGGCGTATGAGGCTAATATATAAGCTTTCTTTCACTGCAGCAGGAACGTAACATTTCCACTTAATATTTTTACACCATGGCTATAGATCTGGCAGCCATCAAGCACATAACACTATATATATAGGCATGAACCCTGATGCTATATATACCCTAACCAGACCAATCAGATAGACTATAAGCCTTAGACTTAGTGTTCCTATAGCATTCAATGCATGAATTTAACATTCAATTATTTTGTTAATTATCATGCAGCTATAGGTGTTACTTACAAAGCATTCCTCCTAACAAGGATTCTAAAAGAACTTTCAGACTACATTTTAAGTTTACTTTCATCCTGCATGCACCTAACTGTCAATATTATTCTGCAGGTTGGTCCAACCTATGGTAGAAAAACAATGACTGGTTTGCTAAGGTCTCAAGGGATACTTGCTGGAGAAAAGCAGATTGGCCATGCTTTGGCACAAGTACAACCTGACTATCATTTAAGACGTTTGACAAGAACAGAATGTGAAACAAATCCCCATCCATATTTCTCCGAGTACTTCGGACATAAGTTGCATATTGACCAAAATGAAAAACTTGTAATGTTTGGTGTTACCCATGTTGCTGCTATAGATGGATACAGTAAAAAAGTTGTTGGCTTTGTATCTATGCCAGTCAAGAATAATGTAGAAATATACACACATCTCTTCAGGTATGTACTGTATACAATACAAGTCTTCCAGAGCTTCTCTCACATTGTATAATTTTAATGCATTCTTCTAAACAGGCCAATCATTCTTGAGTATGGATTGTGGGATGAAATTCGAGTAGACAAAGGGAAAGAATGGGTGTTGTCTTTGTATATCCAAGAACAATTGGCCCCTCTACAAACAAATACAACTAGACCCCCTCACCTCCAGAGTACATCCAAAATGGTATGCGCATATGCATGCATCTGAAACTGTTCACTCCAGGGCCTATGTTCATTTCATTTATATACAGTGTTACTGTTCTTATACAGAATCATGTAATTGAACGGTTATGGGTGGAGATCAACAAAAGGGTCAACTATCCCATTAAGAAAATTCTTCTAGACATGCAAAATGAACACATTATAAAAACAGATCAAGGAAATACCGTACATTGTTTTTGTGTTTCATGGTTTGCCCTCCGAGTGGTTTGTGTTGGAACAACCTTGGCTGTGCGATCATGGAATGATCATCCTATACCAGGTGTGTTTCCATTAATTGCTTATGGAATAAACTTTGACAATTCACTTCCATAATTATAAATTAAGTATAATTATATATATACTTACTATATGGGTACAATTTTTTCATAATTGCTCATTAGGACACGGGATACCAAACCAAAGAGCACGTGACAGAAGAACAGCATTGTTGGATCCTGCATTGTTGCCCACACCCCCAGAGGCTGTGGCACACTTTCATTCCACTGGTGGACGTTTGCATTTATTTTCCAATTTTGGAAATGATCCTTTGGATGGAAGAAGTGATTTACAGCAGATGAGATATCAGGCTTTTACTGAAAGATTTCCTACATTTGAACCAATATATTATCAGGTTGTTAATAACCAACATTCCCTTTTTCAGCAATCTTTACTTTTCTTTATTAACATTACTGAAAGGCTCTCCAGTACAATCAACCCTTGAGTTATATCATTATTGACAGAGCATTGAATTTGATTCGTGATTATACCGCAATATTATTATAATGTTACAGAGTTCATACCTTATCATTCTTATTCATATCATATGATGCACATGTTATGTGCAACAGTTGTGAAATACAAATAGGAATTGTCTATAATGGGAATGTCACTATAGAACACACACACACACACATGTACATGTTTACCATCCTATAATATATAACCCAATGCACAGGACAGATTTGCAAGCAATTGCAAATCCGTTTCGGCCAATACCAGGCACTCATCAGCTGTGCTGGGGCATACCACAAATTTCATCACCATATTAAACAAAACCAACTACAACAAACAGGTCTTTATGCAGCATCATACAGTCTTTTATATTCTGCATGCATACTATACTGTTGTGATACAAAGAAAAGAGCCATAATTATAATAATGACTGAATTGCACACAGGTAAACATCAACATTTTGTACTTAATTATGCAAGTAAAATTTCCCAAAAAACTATAAAGGTGTGAAACATTGAATTTAGTTTATTGCACAAATCAAGCCTAATATAGTCTGTGGTGGACAGTGCAATGTGAAAATCATGATAAGAGATATTGGAATTGGCTGCTATATATATATATATATATATATATATATATATATATATATATATATATATATATATATATATATATATATATATATATATATATATATAATATTATAATATATTATATATAATATAATAATATTATATATATAGTCTAGAACATTCAGCAATTAAAAGCCATGATAGTGATTTTTATGAAATTACACACAATACAAACTATATGGCATAACAATGTATTTTGTATACTAATACACCTGGGTGTTATGTTTAACAAAAGATATGGCCTATAGAAATTAGCTGGGATACAAGAAAATTACTACATACTTTATAATTTTGCGCATTACGTACCGTACTGTCCGAAATTTTCGAGGGACTTCATTTTCACAACATTCACGATTGGGTTTGGGTTTGTGAAAATTTATTTGTGAAACTTCCAGCTGCCATAAAGTGTGGTAGATACAAAAGGGTTGCCGTTTGATCGGAGTTATGGGAACAAACCTGAGATTCATTGTCGCTTGCAAATAATAATAATCTCACCAAGATGTCCACAAATACTAGTGATTTCTGCAGTAACTGAGAACCGTGTTGCATAGCGATCTCCTAAACCACTTTTTAAAGTGGTTCAGAAGGGAATATTGATCAAGTTATGGAGAAATGGGTTTCAATCACATAAAATAAAAACGCAAACAGTTGAAAATTCAGGAATTCGTGAAAATTAGGTCTTGTGAAAATTTTGGACAGTACGGTAGTTATACCATAGACAATATAAACTGCACTGAGATAGAAGATTAATTTTGAATAAGTACTGACATCTATAAGCAGGTAGCAAAATGCAGGTGTGTGAGTACTTTTCTTTTCGTTTATAACATTATCGTCCCTGAACTTCGATTTCGCCTAATACCATAAACATCATTATTACCTCCCCCCCCCCCCTCCCCAGCAATTTCAGTGTTGTAGCACCAGAAAAAAACCCTGAAGAGTGGGGGTGGGGGGAGAGGAATAGTTGAGACTGCTTTATTTGCTCTATAGTTAGCCAGTGTGGATGACATTTTAAACTGTCTTGTGTCATTGCACATGTGTGACAGTCCCTACATGTAGCAAAACTGCATCACGTTTGAAGGAATGAAAGGATGCACTAGTGTAATATCCTTCAAATCTAATTATAAGCTATAGGGTATGAATATATAACATCGACATTGTATCATGGCACCAGCCTGTTTAGAGAATTCAAAGGCTGTTGTGCAAAACTCAAATAGATATTGGATACATTATTAATGACTATCCCTGCACTACCGACTGAAAAACTAATACATTTGTTTAAAATAAACTCAGCTGTTATGATAAACAACCACAAAACAACCAGACACACCATAGATACTCTAACCATGCACTCACAGAGTATAGTAGATACTTAAATGTACACTGACAAACACACAGGTACATAGGTCTTGGAATTAACAGCCTGCTAAAACATCAGTGTCACTCCACATGTATGTACCATCAGATCATAGATATATACTCACAGATTGAAGGCTGTAAATAATCAGCTCGTCACCCGAACCAGGACCATCCTCATCGACTGAGGAAGAATGGTGCAGTGGGGATTCTGAACAGCCAGTGCCCTCCTCAGCGCGTACGAAGCTCCTTGAGCTCGATCCTCATGTTTGCTTGAAATACCAAAGTAATCGAGAGGCTTTTCATCTCAGTTTGGAATGGGGATTACTCCTGTAGGGCGTCTGCTAAGCGCTTTGACATAAAGCTTATTCATCTCCACGAAAACTACAGGAAAGACTATTCAATTGAAGAAAAGCAAACGAGGGTCAATTTCCATTCCGAAACGATATGGAAATTGAAGCTCCGCTCCAATTTTGTGATTTCTATTTTTAACAAAATCAAACGGCGGAAAGATCCACGGACCAATGTTGAGTCCATGCACAGCGTTGGCCAACAACGCAGCCCGGCTCTATGTAAGGTAGAGGGTGCTAATTCCGAACAGTTGTTAATTCCGAACAGGGTATCTCCTAGCCGGCACAGAAAGATTTAGGTTTTATTCTTCTACAGCTGTTATGTCCTGTATTAGTGCTAAGAAATGCTAGGCTAAAATTCCTACAAGTTTCGTTCCTGGGCTCAGGAAAAGCGGTGTTCGGAATTAACAACTGTTCGAAATTAGCGACCTCTACCTTATTCTCGTTTACGTTAGTACACGTATTGTACCGAGGGAAGTGTAGCTAGGTTGCCATAGTAACAGACCTACCCCAAAAAAACCTGCTTCGCACAAGATGTTGAAGCTTCAAAGCAGATATGGCGAGGAGAGCGACCCGGAGGTCGAAACATTGGGTAAGGCGGTAGTAATGTGCACTGAGACGCATTTGACCTCACGCTTTTTGTTCTAGCCAAGGAAGAATTGGCCAAACTGCAAAGGCAATTCAGAATAATGGAAGAATCGCGCAAAGCGTACACAGACCAAGCTCAAAACAGTTTACGAAAGCAAAGGTACTGCTTCTCCTTACATTTTAATTCAAGATTTAGCAATCTCTTACGTATTCTTTACTAAAAGAACCGTCATTGAAATGTTGGAAGCTGAGAATAAAGATTTGAAAAAGAATCTATCATTGGCTGGAAGTCGTCAGAATGAGTTGAAAGACGACACTATTTGTGAGCAATTTACGGTTTTGTTCGAGAAGAAAGGTCAGTTTGAAGCTCTTATTGGAGAAGAACAAAGATCAATAGCAGAATTGGAAAAGAGGATTCGAGAAAAGGAACAAGGAATTAATAAAGGAAGAAAAGATATGGGAGGGTGTGTGTGTGTGTGTGTGTGTGTGTGTGTGTGTTGTGTTTGTGTGTGTGTGTGTGTGTGTGTGTGTGTGTGTGTGTGTGTGTGTGTGTGTGTGGTGTACATGTGTGTGTGTGTGTTGTCTGTGCTTGTATGCATGTATGCATGTCTGTATGTGTATGTACATATATACATGTGTATGTGTGTATGTGTATGCATGCATACATGTTTTTTTGTGTGTGTACAATAACAATGTCATACATATGAGTGTATGTGTATGTTTGTGCCTGTATGCATGCACGTGTGTGTGTGTGTGTGTGTGTGTGTGTGTGTGTGTGTGTGTGTGTGTGTGTGTGTGTAGTGTATAGCTATGTACTTCTTGTGGTGTTCCTGATTGTGTAATTTCGTAGTGATCCTACTGACTAAATTGTGTTATGTGTGAAGTGTACAGGATAATATGTGCCCACCCCAGCATGTGTCACAGTATGTGCCCACCCCAGCATGTGTCGCAGTATGTGCCCACCCCAGCATGTGTCACAGTATGTGCCCACCCCAGCATGTGTCACAGTATGTGCCCACCCCAGCATGTGTCACAGTATGTGCCCACCCCAGCATGTGTCACAGTATGTGCCCACCCCAGCATGTGTCACAGTATGTGCCCACCCCAGCATGTGTCACAGTATGTGCCCACCCCAGCATGTGTCGCAGTATGTGCCCACCCCAGCATGTGTCACAGCATGTGCCCACCCCAGCATGTGTCGCAGTATGTGCCCACCCCAGCATGTGTCACAGTATGTGCCCACCTTGGCATGTGTCGCAGCATGTGCCCACCCCAGCATGTGTCACAACATGTTGTACACACTCATGTAGACAAGATGCAGCTATTATTTGTCATCCCCATCTGGTGTGTTGTCTGTTTGCAGTGTTCACATGAGCCAACAACAGCACATCAGCACACAGAAGAGGATCAGAGTTCTTGAGAACCGACTGGATAATGTGAGTGGTGTACAAACACACACACACACACACACACACACACACACACACACACACACACACACACACACACACTTCCTCTCGTGATGCAGGCTCTAAAGAGGTTTAACTCAGGACTGGCATCAAATGCTGAACTCAGGTCTTTAATTGATCACCTTCGACAGGAGAGACAAGTCTTTGACAGCAAATACAATAAACTGGAGAAGGTTAACTTGCTATGTGTGCAGTAAACATTTGTCCGTACACATGTAAGGGTTGGATGTGTGTGAGGATGACTGTGTGAGGGTGGATGTGTGTGTGGATGACTGTGTGAGGATGACTGTGTGAGGGTGGATGTGTGTGTGGATGACTGTGTGAGGATGACTGTGTGAGGGTGGATGTGTGTGTGGATGACTGTGTGAGGGTGACTGTGTGAGGGTACACGTACATGTCTGGAGGTTTGTGTTGATCTACATACATGTTCGGTGTTGCACCAGTGGAGATATGTGTGCTGTGTAAGAGCGGACATTTTTGATTCAGCATTCAATTGAATTGAATGATCGGTATATGTGTCCAGGAACTGAATGAATGCAAGAGACAAATGGGGGAAGTGATTGAGATGTCTACTCAAGCTTATGATGCAAGGTACATATGTACATGTGTGTGTGTGTGTGTGTGTGTGTGTGTGTGTGTGTGTGTGTGTGTGTGTGTGTGTGCGCGTGTGTACATGTGTGTGTGTGTGTGTGTGTGTGTGTGTGTGTGTGTGTGTGTACATGTGTGTGTGTGTGTGTGTGTGTGTACGTGTGTGTGTGTGTGTGTGTGTGTGTGTACGTGTGTGTGTGTGTGTGTGTGTGTGTGTGTGTGTGTGTGTGTGTCTATCTGTCTGTCTGTGTGTTTGTCTGTGTGTGTGTGTCTCTCTCTCTGTGTGTACGTATACAGGGGGGGGGGGGGGCAGGTGATGGTATATATAGTGCATGTATACACATGTATGTACGTATGTGTGTTCCTACCCTTGGTGTGTTCCTACCCTCGGTGTGTTTCTACCCTCGGTGTGTTCCTACCCTTGGTGTGTTTACGTGTTCCAGAGATGATGCCCAGACAAAGATGGTAGCTTTGAAAGAGAAAATGGACAAAGAACTGAAACAATACAATGCAGAGATTAAGGAATTGATAATAGTCATCGAACATGACAGGAAATTGAAGGAATTTATGTCCAAGAAAGGTGTGTGTGTGTACATATCTGTGTATGTTTACATCACAATGTCAAAATGGGGGAAATAGCTGCACATACATATGTGCTTACGTATGTGCTTACATACATACATACACAGATGTGTGTATGCGTAATATAAGTATTATATTCTTTGCATGTACGTATGTACAAGATACCTCTAATACATGAAACTTGTTAACAGATACGTGGTCTGGTGCATACCAACCCTGAATAGTATACTCTCCTGGGTAGTACATACGCACTAGTCTCATGTAGCCTAGACTGCTATTTCACCTCCTAGTTCAGTGCTATGATGTCATAGTCATCAATGAAGGAGGTGAATAGTGGTCTGGCTATGCAAGACTAAGTACATACTACACTTTCTGTCTGTGCACGAACCAGCACTGATAGTGAGTACCTCTATCATCAAGTGCTGATTCTGCATCCCCTTCAGGGTGTACTCGTGTGCTAAACAGTCCATACTGTGCACACATGCACACAGTACATCTGTCACAGCTACATACCTAGTACGCCGGGTTAGGTTAGGCACAGGGGAAGCCTTCAGTCAGCAGCTGCTATTCCAGCCGCCCTGCGCGTTTGATGTACAGTATGTGTACGTTTGCTGTTGTGTAGACCAAGAGAGAACTGAGGCACATGAGGCCATTGAGGCC
>CAUJGJ010000319.1:90200-98200 GCA_963170055.1 Halisarca cf. caerulea | reverse complement strand
CGTGGTAAATGTAAATTTTCACCTCAGGATGTTTTGCCTTTGATGCGGGAAGCCATATGGTGGCGTGGGAAATGTGAATTTTCACCTCACGATGTGTTCCCTTTGATGCGGGAAGCCATGTGGTGGCATGGGAAATGTAAATTTCACCTTACAATGTGTTCCTTTTGATGTGGGAAGCCATGTAGTTGCGTGGGAAATGAAAATTTACACCTCAGGAAGTGTTCGCTTTGATGTGGGAAGCCATGTTGTGAAATGGGAATTGTAAATTTTCACCTCAGGATGTGTTCCCTTTGATGTGGGTAGCCATGTGGTGGCGTTGGAAATGAAAATTTTCACTTCAGGAAGTGTTCCTTTTGATGTGGGAAGCCATGTAGTGAAGTGGGAAATGTAAATTTACACCTTGCAATGTGTTCCCTTTAATGCGGGAAGCCATGTGGTGGCGACGGAAATGTAAATTTTACCTCACGATGTGTTCTTTTGATGTGGGAAGCCATGTGTTGGCGTGGGAAATGTAAATTTTCACCTCACGATGTGTTCCCTTTGATTCGGGAAGCCATGTGGTGGCGTGGGAATTGTAAATTTACACCTCAGGAAGTGTTCCCTTTGATGTGGGAAGCCATGTGGTAGCGTGGGAAATGAAAATTTTCACCTCAGGAAGTGTTCCCTTTGACGTGGGAAGCCATGTGGTGAAGTAGGAAATGTAAATTTTCACCTCACAATGTGTTGTCTTTGATGCGGGAAGCCATGTGGTGGCGTGAGAAATGTAAATTTTCACCTTACAATGTGTTCCCTTTGATGTGGGAAGCCATGTGGTGGCGTGGGAAATGAAATTTTTCACCTCAGGAAGTGTTCCATTTGATGCGGGAAGCCATGCGGTGGTGTGGGAAATGAAAATTTTCACCTCACAATGTGTTCCCTTTTGATGTAGGAAGCCATGTGGTGGCGTGGGAAATGAAAATTTTCACCTCACAATGTGTTCCCTTTGATGCAGGAAGCCATGTAGTGGTGTGGGAAATGTAAATTTTCACCTCAGGATGTGTTCCCTTTGATGTAGGAAGCCATGTGGTGGCGTGGGAAATGAAAATTTTCACCTCACAATGTGTTCCCTTTGATGCAGGAAGCCATGTAGTGGCGTGGGAAATGTAAATTTTCACCTCAGGATGTGTTCCCTTTGATGTGGGAAGCCATGTGGTGGCGTGGGAAATGTAAATTTTCACCTCAAGATGTGTTCTTTTTTATGCGGGAAGCCATGTGGTGGCGTGGGAAATGTAAATTTTCACCTCACAATGTGTTCCCTTTGATGCGGGAAGCCATGTAGTGGCGTGGGAAATGTAAATTTTCACCTCAGGATGTGTTCCCTTTGATGTGGGAAGCCATGTGGTGGCGTGGGAAATGTAAATTGTCACCTCAGGAAGTGTTCCCTTTGATGCAGGAAGCCATGTGGAGGTGTGGGAAATTTAAAATTTCACCTCAGGAAGTCTTCTCTTTAATGCGGGAAGCCATGTGGTGGCATGTAAAATTTAAATTTCAATACAGGAAGTGTTCCCTTTGATGCTGGAATTCATCTAGAGTTGTTTAAAATTGAAATGTTCACCACAGGAAGTGTATACTTTGATGTGGGAAGCTACATGGAGGCGTGGGAAATTGAAACTTTCACAAGGAAGATTTCCCTTTCATGCAGGAAACCATGTGGAGGAGTGGGAAATTGAAATGTTCACCACAGGAAGTGTTCCCTTTGATGCGGGAAACCATGTGGAGGCATGGGAAATTGAAATGTTCACCAAAGGAAGGGTTCCCTTTGAAGCGGGAATCCATGTGGTGGCGTGGGATAGTGAAATTTTTATCACAGGAAGTATTCCCTTTGATGCGGGAAGCCATGTTCTCAAGTGGGAAATTGAAATTTTTTGACAGGAAGTTTTTCTTTATGCAGGAAGCTATTTTCCATGTCCGAAATTGAAATTTTTATCACAGGAAGTTGTTCCTTTGATGCGGGTAGCCTTATGGTCAAATCACAAATTGAAATCTTTTCCACAGCAAGTATTCACCTTGATGCGGGAAGCCATGTGGCCACATCAGAACTTGAAAATTTTTTTCACAGGAAGTGTTATTTGATGCAGGAAGCCATGTGTGTGTGTGTGTGTGTGTGTGTGTGTGTGTGTGTCTGTGCATGTGTGCGTGTGTTGTGTGTGTTGTGTGTGTTGTGTGGTTGGGTGTGCAAGTGTACACATGGCTCAAATTTTGCATATGTTTGCATTAAATACAATTAACTGTAAAATGTTTATGTTATATATGTATATACCCTACAATACGTTTCACTACAGTACAATGTCTTCTTTTGGCCAATTGTGTATACATCACTTTCACCTAAACTATTTACAGTGACAATCACTAGGTGGGACTGTGTAGTATGTAGATACATGTGGGCATGTGGGTGGGGTCAAACAATATATGGCAAATGCTTACTGAGAGCATTTCCACTGCATGTTTCAGCCATTTTGCCATTTCTGTTGTTTCCGCCGTTTCTCCTTGCCCCTTATCAAAGTAACATGGCAGTTGCAGAGTTCCTGCACAAATAATTTCTCATAAGCACCTTACAGTCCCAAGCTCTAATAGCATTGCCTAGCCTAAACAGATGGTAAACAGTTCATCAAAATCATACCTCCACTGAACCCCCAGCCATGCAATCCATGCACATATTTAAAGCTGGACAGCTAAGTGGCCATAGCATTCAGAGTATTGTAGTCTAAGGATGTCTGGCAAGGGTTTTCAGTTTGTCAATAATTATTTTGACAAAGCTAGCAAGCCTAAACAGCAAAGTAAGTACACCTCGCATTTCAAATGTTCTGGTATTATGTATGTACATTTATGATGTTTGGCCCTTTCCGATAGAAAAGTCTACTAACACTAAATTGCATATGTAAATTCTTTAACATCACAAATGGGTGTAAGAAGAAGCACAGATGTAACTTTCCGCACCTCAACAGAAAGGAGCTAAAGCACATAGTAAGCTTGTGTATGGTAAAGCCTATATATACAACTGAATACTACCCTTGTAGGTGGAAAGTGCACAAGGACAGGAGGATAGTCACTCAGTGTCTAGCAACAAGACAGCCACAACTCCTGCGATCCCCAGCACATCACCCCAGACGCCAGCCACAATCCCTCAGTCATCAGCACGTACCTCCACACCATGCACAGCCACTACCATTCATGACACACTCTCCACCTATGCCACAATAAGCGCCATACCCTACACCATTTTACACTCCACACGCAATACATTAGTACACACTACATATTCTACAATACCCACACCATGCTGCACAACCAGACACACATGCACCACTACCCACTGCACACACAGCAAGCACCACCACTAGCACAGAAGAACATCAGAACAACACACAGATACACACCCAGACTTATAGCTAGGAGATCATTACACGTACAGAAGTAACTACACGGTCATAATGATGCATATTTTAGCTAAAACGTTTCATTTTACTCTTGTAACTTGATTATTATAATAATTTACCAATAGATAATTATTTGCTGTTTTTGTTCTGTTGGGGTAGGCATACTGCTGAATGTGACTGACAAAATGGCAGCTAGGCATAACTGTGTGTTGAGCTACCCCTCAAAACTTGCAAACTATCATGTACCCAGAGAGCTGCACTTTAATGTTCCTTTCACTACACTTGAGATTATTATAATCATGTACGTACGTATATGTTTGTAATAGCCTAAGTATTCGTTCATTAATTGACTCCAAAGTTTCATCAGCCATTCTCAAAGGTATAGGTTCTGGAAAACAATTATACATAAATTCTATACTTCTTGTCAAAGGAATTTTTTGTGAAACTTGGTGTGACAAATTAATTTAAAGAATATGCAGTAAGCCTGTAATGGACGTACTTAACAAAAATACAAGTTATCTTGCAGAGTTTGTCACGTACTGCTGCATTGCCCTCATGTGGAGTCCTAGCATTGTTTTGGGTGTGGTGCACCAACCAGCTACTGAGCAAGTGAACCAACTACTGTACATGGGAACTACCCATTGTAAATACCATGCAATCAATCTCAGTCTGAATACTAGTGAAATATATTTCAATTTAACAACTGAGTATATCAATCAAATGCATAATATCCTAGCATATATACACAACCTAACAAGTAGAGTTTGTGAATATATAAAACACAAAAAGTATTAGAGAACCAACCAAATAGTGTCATAATATGTTAAATTAAATGCTAGCTATGTAATTGTCAACACGCAGTATAGCTATAAATAGCAGTCATTCTTATACCTCTCTTTGCCACACGACTAACTTGTGTGCCCAGGGCATCCGACGAGGACGGGGAGGTACATCATGCCCCAAAAATTTAGCCAGGCTGCGACAAGTCTACCGTCAGACCAGTTGCATCTGTGAAATCATCAGAAGGGGATCCAGACTAGACATCACTGGGAGGTGCCACTTTGAACAGATCAATTGATGGACAGGGTGGACTGGCTACTCGAGCGGGCAAGACTTCAGGGCTGTGGAACCATTACATCCTACACAACGAGTACCACGGGCGCCAATCAGCTGCTGGACACCTGAACACTGACACTACTCAGACTAGTCCAAGCACCACAATGCACCAGATTCAGGTCGTCTTGGTAGGACAGGTCCAGCAACATGGAGGAGATGGACAACATCAATCAGTTCAGTGGCTTATTGGAAAGGCTACTCGAGCAGGCAGGATTTCAGGGTAGTGGAACCATTACGTCCTACACATCGAGTACCACGGATGCCCATCCACTGGTGTTGAGCTCCTGCAACTGCACAGCTACCCCACAAAGCGAGCACCACCATGCTGCCGCCACAGGTTCTATAAAAATCATAAAAATCAAATCAATCATCAAGAATATATTTGAAATTCAAGTTTCAGGTTATTCAGGCATTTCAAAAGGCTATACACCACCAGCTAAGGCACACACAAGACTTAATGGATGAATCCAATGAAAAAATAAGTGATTCCTAAAGATACTGAAATATACGACATGGTACAGTAAAGAAACAAAGGGACATGACCCAAGGAAGTGTACAGCAATTACAGCCATTTTACGTCTTCAGTAGACAATTATTATAAATTATTATTTACTATGTACATATTATGTAATTGACAAAATTACAAAGACCAGGTATTCTCATTCTTAGATATGACGTACACATGTATGGATCAGCAACTGAATACTAACCAACAAAAGTTGCTGAAACAGCTGCAACACCAGTTCCTCTCCCAGAACACAATTAGACAGGTCGCACATCGTCCACAAGACTACCCTGGAATCTTCAGGCATAAACTTGCCACAGTCACTGGCTAGGACCGTACACCGACTGAAACCGTACATCGACTGACACCGTACACCGGCACACATACGATACGCGTAACCGGGCGATGATCTGCAAGTCTCACGGGCCTTACATCACACCGCTGGGTACTAGACAGCAAAGAGGTGGAGAAGAGAACGGTAACTCACAGGCCCTTCCCACTTCCGATGAAGCGGACCTGCCTCCAAAGGACTATGTGGCAAGCAACACTGCAAGGGCGAACTCAAACTCACAATTCCCGTGTCTTTAAGGAGCAAGGACGTACCCAATCACAAGCTCCGACCGTACACCGACCCGTACAACGACTGTGGCACACAAAGTGTAGCCGTGCGATGACGTCACCGCTGGGTACTTTCAGACACCCTCCCAAATGTCTGCTAGGAGCAAGGACGCACCCAATCACAAGCTCCGACCGTACATCGACTGACACCGTACACCGGCACACATACGATACGTGTAACCGGGCGATGATCTGCAAGTCTCACGGGCCTTACATCACACCGCTGGGTACTAGACAGCAAAGAGATGGAGAAGAGAACGGTAACTTACAGGCCCTTCCCACTTCCAATGAAGCGGACCTGCCTCCAAAGGACTATGTGGCAAGCAACACTGCAAGGGCGAACTCAAACTCACAACTCCCGCGTCTTTAAGGAGCAAGGACCGTACCCAATCTGCAAGCTCCGACCGTACACCGACAAAAGGTTGGTGAGTAGCGCCATGCGGCTGACTCTTAACGCCCCGCACCAAAGACTTACTCCAGGACCCCTTAAGGGAGACTACTACGGGCTTCCTAGATCCCGCCAGCATGGGCGCAAGGTAGTAGCCTGGTCGGTTTGGTCACCCGGGTTCGGAGTTACCCCTTTTCTGAATTCAGCGCTATTGGAGCCTGCAACCAACACGACAACTACTCACAAAGGAAAATGGCGAGGACAGCAGCTTTTATACTAAAGTTCTACTTCCGTTTTGTGTTGAGCATTCTGATTGGCTGTTGTCTTGTTTTGGCGCGCTTTGTGTGCCAATCTAATTAATTGGTGAAATGGAGGGGCCACCCCTTAGCGTACAGGAAGACATGTCTGTGCCCCGTTGGTGGGTTAGCTCACTAACGAAAGTTACAGACCTATGGCATAAAGTGGGCAATGTGATGCCTCTAGTATTAGAACAATATAATTTGTTTTGTGTTCTCCACAGCCTAGAAGAACGATAGTTGACAAGAGTATGATTGGATTACCTTGAATTTTTCAAGTTAGCTCTTGAGACTGCTAGGCAGGGATCTCTACTGTTTGACTTTTCACAAACTTTTACTTTTTCTTGCCTGTATAGCACACGGGGCACATTGGATCAAGTGACTTTGGATCAACAGATGTGAGACAATGCAGTAGTTTACTACTGGGCATATAATATGCAGCTTTAGACTAGTGTGCCTAACCCCATTGAGTGTGTGTTCTCTCTACATTGAGTGTGTGTTGTCTCCACATTGAGTGGTGTGTTCTCTGTTCATTGAGTGGTGTGTTCTCTGTACACTGAGTGTGTGTTCTCTGTACATTGAGTGTGTTCTCTCTACATTGAGTGTGTGTTCTCTGTTCATTAAGTGGTGTATTCTCTCTACATTGAGTGTGTGTTCTCTTCACATGGAGTGTGTGTTCTCTCCACATTGAATTATGTGTTCTCTCCACATTGAATGTGTGTTCTCTCTACATTGAGTGGTTGTAGCTCTTTACATTGAGTGATGTATTCTCTCTACATTGAGTGATACGTTCTTCTCTCCACATTGAGTGATGTGTTCTTTGTAGATTGAGTATGTGTTCTCTACATTGAGTGGTGTGTTCTCTCCACATTGAGTGGTGTGTTCTCTCGAGGATCCACATTGAGTGATGCGTTCTCTGTACATTGAGTGTGTGTTCTCTCCCCATTGAGTGGTGTGTTCTCTCCCCATTGAGTGGTGTGTTCTCTCCGCATTGAGTATGTGTTCTCTCTACATTGAGTGGTGTATTCTTTCTACATTGAGTGATGTGTTCTGAGACTTTCTATGTCTTTCTATGGCTACACTGCCAGCTAAGGTACACGCAGACTTAATAGATGAATTAAATGAAGAAATGAATGATTCCTGGCTAAAGATACTGGATAAAGAAAATAAGGGGATTTCTAAAAGCCATGATCATGGGCACACGGTGTACAAAAATAGTGGTATTATGGACACATTGTACTATAATAGCCTTTACTTACTGTATCATGTGGTACCAACACTGTGGCCTCATGCATGCAAGGGAACGCCACATTTACATATGTAATGGCAGTTTGAAAACTAGTCTGATTCCGTACCATAGAGTCCGTACCATAGAGTCCATACCATAGAGTCCGTACCATAGAGTCTGTACTAATGTTTCCACGATACTGCTATAAGTGTATCACGATAATATTTATTTATCTAGACATGTATCACAATACATCATGATATCAGCATATTGCGAAATAGGTATAGAGTCAGAGTTGTCAGAAATAAATATTAGCTGATCACTTGTTTACATGCAAATGCGTTTATCGATAAGAGACCTTCCAGTGCATGACATCTCCTTTTCTCGCATTCAAATACAAACTGGCAATGGTCACACTAGTTTAGGCTAAGCA
>CAUJGJ010000319.1:57700-85200 GCA_963170055.1 Halisarca cf. caerulea | reverse complement strand
GTGGTGTGTTCTCTACATTGAGTGTGTGTTCTCTCCACATTGAGTGTGTGTTCTCCGTACATTGAGTGGTGTGTTCTCTCCACATTGAGTGGTGTGTTCTCTCTACATTGAGTGTGTTTAATTAAAATTTATGACGTGTTTTTCGAATGTGCATGCTCCTTGATTGTAGACATAATTATCTGCCATGCTGGACGCTCAAGTTTGTGAAATTCTTACTCAATCTGGACATTACTACTATTATTAGTAGTAGTAGTTACTTCGATCATAGATGCTCTATACTCTGTAGGGTTAGAGTATAGAATAATATCTATGCTTCCATCTCCATCAGTCATCTGAATTTTAAATTGAAGTTGCTCTTTCATTTAAACATTTTACTCAGTCGTAATCTTTTCAGTTATCATAAGTTGTACCTGAAGAAGCCCAAGTGGGCAAAACATTGTATATTTAAGACATTTTATGCAAAAGATTGACGTGCTTTATCTGTCTAGATTGAGAAGGAAGTTTACAAACTTGGCTCCTTGAACTTTTAAGAATGTCGAAGGTGAGACCATAGACCATGGAGTATCTTATGATGTCCCCGAAAATGGCCCAAGGAGAGATTGGGTCGGCAACGCTATGAGTGTACGGAGTGTTGCATGTTCCGTATATTATCGCAGAGCTACGGAATTGTGCTGTAATGATCGTTAAGATGTCTTTGTTTAACTTTTGTTTTCTTACTTGTCTTATCTCTGGATGTTTGGCGTCTCTAGAGGACGAATTTCATACGAATTCTTGGGTAATAGAAGTACCTTCTGGCTCAAAGCACGCCAGGGAAATAGCCGCTAAACACAACTTCCTCTTTCGTGGTGAGGTGAGTTGGTCGAAACAGTTGAAGCTGTCCTTGTAAAGAACGTGGTTTATTAACATTCAAGTAGATTGTAATCAAAAAATGACTTTGTATCGTCCAGGTTCCAGGATTGCCTGGTTTCTTTGAGTTAGAGCACGAACCATCTCCCAAACGATCTTCCGAGCCTCACTTGGAGGCTCACGAGAAGCTGACCTTGGAGCCCAAGGTACGTAGTGATATACAAAACATATAGTCGATGTTTCCCATGTTATCTGTGAATATTGTGTTCTTTGAAGGTGAGGTACGTCGCCCAACAAGTCGCTAAGGTTAGGAGAAAGCGGGGCTACGTTTACTCTCCCCCACAAGACCCGATGTACCCTTCTCAATGGTTCTTGGTGAGCAATCTCTTGTCCCGTGTAAAGTCTCTTGGGCTTATGTTGTGTGTTTGCATGTGTTGTCCGATCCCTCTTCAGCACAACCCAGGTGGTGGGATCACTTACAAAGGGTTTGACCTCAATGTTGAACCAGCTTGGAAAATGGGATTTACTGGTAAAAATGTGGTAGTGACCATTCTGGATGATGGTGAGTTTGGATGATGGGTGATGGTGGAGGTAGCGGATGGGTGATGGTGGAGGGTCTATAGGGTATGGGTGATGGTGGAGGTAGCGGATGGGTGATGGTGGAGGGTCTATAGGGTATGGGTGATGGGTGGAGGTAGGGTATGGGTGATGGGTGGAGGTAGTGGATGGGTGATGGTTAAGGTTGTAGGTGGGTGGATATGGTTGTTGCTTGAAGCACTTCATTCACTTCAGTTCTTGTGTCTGCTTAGGTATTGAACGAGACCATCCTGACTTGAACAGAAATTATGTGAGTGTTTTTCTATAGATATGTACATTTGATGGTGGTATTGAGTGCTTTATGTCCCATTTCAGGACCCTCAAGCTAGCTATGATGTAAATGGTAAGGACTCAGATCCAATGCCACGATACGACTACACCAATGAGAATAACCATGGGACAAGATGTGCAGGGGAAGTCGCTGCTGTCAATAACAAACTCTGTTCCACAGGAGTAGCTTATGACTGCAAAATTGGAGGTTTGATCTATGATTCATGTCATATGACTCACGTGATGTGTTGTTTCTGATTGTCAAGTCATTCGTATTCGCATGATGACATGACTTAGAGATGATTCTTGGTCTTTATAGGTGTGCGTATGTTGGATGGTTCAGTGACTGACCTTGTTGAAGCGACTTCTCTCGGATTTCGTCAGGACCATATTGATGTCTACAGCAGTTCTTGGGGTCCCGATGATGATGGTAAAACCCTTGATGGACCTGGCGTGCTTGCCCAGAAGGCTTTCCTACAAGGCATCTCAACAGTAGGTTTCACGACATGTAGAGATGGACCCATGTGTGTGTTTTTACCTGTTGTCTTGTAAGCAGGGCCGAAATGGAAAAGGTTCTATATTTGTCTGGGCGTCTGGAAATGGAGGAACAGCTCATGACAGTTGTAGCTGTGATGGATACGTCATTTCTCCATACACCATTGGAATTGGGGCAGCTACTGAGGAGGGAAAGAAGCCTTGGTATGTTGAGGAGTGTCCTGCACAAATGGCAGTAACCCCAAGCAGTGGAAGCTTTAAACACAGGAAAATTGTGAGGAGATGAAGAGAAGTGCTAGCTGGCGTGTTATGTGTACAGCTTTTTTTGACTCACAGATCACTCCAGACCTGCGTCACAAGTGCACAACCTCTCACACAGGGACCAGCGCTGCTGCTCCTCTAGCAGCTGCTGTCATTGCTCTAGGACTTCAGGCCAAGTATGGCTTACACACTTTCCTGGTGGGATGGGTGTAGTGAGAGTGTAGAGGGGGTGCAGTGACAGGTGTAGTGGAGTTGCAGTAAGGGGTGTAGTGACAGGTGTAGTGAGAGTGTAGAGGGGGTGTAGTGACAGGTGTAGTGAGAGTGTAGAGGGGTGTAGTGACAGGTGTAGTGAGAGTGTAGAGCGGGTGTAGTGACAGGTGTAGGGGAGTTGTAGTGAGGAGGGGGTAGTGGAGTTGCAGTAAGGGGTGTAGCGAGGAGGGGGTAGTGGAGGTGTAGTGAGTGGTGTAGTGAGGAGGGGGTAGTGGAGGTGTAGCGAGGAGGGGGTAGTGGAGGTGTAGCGAGGAGGGGGTAGTGGAGGTGTAGTGAGGAGGGGGTAGTGGAGGTGTGGTGAGGAGGGGGTAGTGGAGGTGTGGTGAGGGGTGTAGCGAGGAGGGGGTAGTGGAGGTGTGGTGAGGGGTGTAGCGAGGAGGGGGTAGTGGAGGTGTAGTGAGTGGTGTAGCGAGGAGGGGGTAGTGGAGGTGTAGTAGTGAGTGGTGTAGCGAGGAGGGGGTAGTGGAGGTGTAAGTGAGTGGTGTAGCGAGGAGGGGGTAGTGGAGGTGTGGTGAGGGGTGTAGCGAGGAGGGGGTAGTGGAGGTGTAGTGAGTGGTGTAGCGAGGAGTGGGTAGTGGAGGTGTAGTAGTGAGTGGTGTAGCGTGGAGGTGTAAGTGAGTGGTGTAGCGAGGAGGGGGTAGTGGAGGTGTGGTGAGGGGTGTAGCGAGGAGGGGGTAGTGGAGGTGTAGTGAGGATAGTGTAATGGAGACTGGGTTGATTTGTTCACTGTTCATGCTGTTTGTGGTTACTTGTTTTTAGCTGATAATGGTTTGTTCCTTTTGCAGTCCTAGTCTGACATGGAGAGACGTTCAACACATCATTGTTATCACCTCAAAGAAAGAACACTTGACATCCAACTGGCAAACAAATGCAGCAGGTTTTCACTTCAGTCATCAGTTTGGATTTGGAATGATGGATGCAGCTGCCATTGTCAACAGAGCCATTGACTGGGTCTCAGTGCCTGAGAGGATCAACTGTTCAGTTGCTCCTAAGTAAGCCTAACTTGTATAGGTATCTATACATACATGATTGTATGTGTGGATAAACACGTCCCGATCTCCTATGTTGTGTGTGTGTATGTACCATGTGGGACCTCATGGGTATATGTGTGTGTATTTGTCAATGTATATCAGCTCTGCAGTACATGTGTTTGTTCTGTAGTTCATTCGTCTTGTATGATTGCAGGTTGCTCAACTCTGGAGGAACCCTTCACCTCACAGTAGACAGTGGTTGTCGAGTTACCTATGCTGAGCATGTTGTTGTCAACTTGTCAATTTCTCTCCACCATGGAAGACGTGGTGACATTCACATTAGTCTAATTTCACCTCATGGAACGAGGTCAGAACTGCTGCCAAAGAGAAGTAGAGATAGCCAGACTAAGAGTATCATAAACTGGCCTTTCATGACTGTGGCATCATGGGGGGAAGATCCCAAGGGGAAGTGGTCTTTGCAAGTGGTTGCTGATGGCGGATCAAAGGCGGAGATTACCTCAGTTCAGCTAGTTGTGTTTGGGACTGAAGGCACACCGATTGGAGTCCAACGTATTACACGGCAGTGCCACAAGTCCTGTAAGGGCAAATGCTCTGGCCCTCAGGCAACAGCTTGTGATGACTGTACTCAGTACAGAGTTTATGAGAGTAGAGAATGTGTTGAAAGTTGTCCTCCAGCTACCTTTTCATCTGAGTCTGTTTGCTGGCCTTGTCCAAATGGATGTTCTATGTGTGACAGAGATCGCTGTACCGAGTGTTTCTCAGGTCTGTCTTTGCTAACCAATGGATCCTGTTCTTGTAGCCAGGAACAATACAAGACAGTGGATAACAATAAAGTCACATGTGTGTCATGTGATGAGGTCTGCCTTTCGTGCAATGGCTCTGGACCAGGAAACTGTTTAGCATGTAAACCATCTTTCTCCTCAGTCAGTGGCACTTGTGTCAGAACAGACCTTATATCCTCATATGAACTGAGCTCTCATTTGCTATCTGCTAGTTCAGTTGTTTTAGAGTCTACTCAATCTTCTTCAGCATCGTCTCTCCCTTCATTAGTGTCATCACCCATTCCTTCATTGACCAGTGCTGATCATGTCAAGGAAAGCACAAGTACCACATCAACAGAAGATGTTACCACATCAACAGAAGATGCTACCGCATCAACAGAAGATACCTCTGCCATATCCATAACTTCTAGTGTTCTCCTGACTTCAGAGAGTGCTGGGGGAGGGCA
Source organism: Halisarca cf. caerulea (assembly GCA_963170055.1). Lineage (NCBI taxonomy): Eukaryota > Metazoa > Porifera > Demospongiae > Chondrillida > Halisarcidae > Halisarca > Halisarca cf. caerulea. The sequence continues at coordinate 80,241 of CAUJGJ010000319.1, read as the reverse complement.
TCCTGTTGATCTCTCTCCAGAGGGAAGTCCTCTGGCCATGGGTGCAGTGGTCGTCCTATTAGGTTGTGTCATCATTGGAGCTACTGTGGGAGTGGTTATTGTTATTATCTTCAAAGTTGGTCGAACCAAATACAGAAGATATAAACCAATCAAAGAAGAGCAAGGATACTGGGATTCAGATGAGGAACTCATTTATAAACAATAATACACTTATCTCCATAATATTTGAATGTGCATGGAGATTTATTGATCTACTTTTAATAAATTGTTTTTGATTCACAGGATGTGGTGCATGTGTGCATTCTATTCTAGGGAGAACTGAAAAATAGAAGTGCCAGTTGCTAATTTCGGATGCCATTTTGAGTGACGTCATAGATCCTATCGGAAAGAGGAGACGACAGCCATGAGTGGAACGGACAAAAAGAACAAATATCAAGAATTTAAGGAATCGGTTCACTTGTATCTACATGCTGACAATCCTTTCGCAAATGCACTAGGATACGTTGAGAAATATACGAAAGTTGACAGACAGTACATCGCTTTAGGTCAGTCACCTCTCTTGAAACCTTGCGTAGAGATCTCGGTTGATAATTTTCTTTGCTTTCTATTCTTCCTATAGCGATAATCGTCCTTCTTGTTCTTTACATAATGATCGGCTGGGGAGCTGCTCTCGTGGTCAACCTAATTGGATTTGTCTATCCAGCTTACGCATCGTATGGTGTTTGTCATAGCGGCCATATTTTTTATTCTTTGTATTTTGAGAACAGAGTCTGAGACATACATTCTACACCACCGAACTTGTGACTCGTCTACCATCTTTTGTAATGTCATAGATTCTCAAATCCCTATGGTAGCGTACAGACGTACTGAGTGTGTACAGTACATGTTATGTACAGACGTACTGAGTATGTGCAATACATGTTATGTACAGACATACTGAGTGTGTACAGTACATGTTATGTACAGACGTACTGATTGTGTACAGTACATGTTATGTACAGACGTACTGAGTGTGTATTATTTTCTGTTATGAATAATTAATGACATTGTAGTATGGTAACTATGGTAACCGTGGTATGCAACTATTTGAACAATTGTAGGTGTAAAGCTATTGATTCTGAAGACAAAGAAGACGACACACAATGGTTGACTTATTGGGTGGTATTTGCTTTCTTCGGAGTAATTGAGTTCTTCACTGACATTCTCCTCTCGTGGATGCCCTTCTATTTCCTTTTCAAGGCAAGTGAACCACCTTCACCTTCACCTTAATATGTGTTAACATGATCTTATCTTTCTGCTCATTAGTGTATGTTCCTAGTCTATTGCTTCTTGCCAATGAAGAATAACGGAGCTGCAGTTATTTACCATCGTATAATTCAGCCTTTTGTCAGCAAGAATGAGAGTACAATTAGTCAAGTTACTGGATTTGCGAGTGAAGCCATGAAGGATGTTGGTGGGACAGGTGAGGTGATATATATATATATATATATATATATATATATATATATATATATATATATATATATATATATATGTTGTCACATGACCATCACATGACCATCATATGGTGATCACCTCTGCAGTCATTGGAGCTGTGAAGACGGCTGGTAGCAAAGTTGATGCTCAGACTCTGCTTGAGGGCAAAGCTAAGTTTGACGAGACAGTCAGCCAATTCTCAAAGAAGGACGAATAGCCTAAAGTGTTGTACATTTCAATGCAGATAACTAGCTCACACCATTAGTACTATATCTAGCATCACACACAATGGATAGCATGCAATAGTGGTTAGTAGTCAATCGTCATTTTCCAGTTCCTGGCTGTGTGCAATGTGATAGGAACTGATTAAGCTTGTTATGTCTTGCTGAATATCAAATAGTTCTTCTTTTGCTAGTGCAAAATTGTGCATTTTAGAAATGTCTAATGACATAGTCTGCTCCAGTAGTGTTTTCATGAGTAGGTAGATGTCTTTGCTTGAATGCAGACTGGTTGCCATGGGAACTTCTCTTCTAAAGAGAAAAAAATGGCTGTCAAGCTAGCAAAATAGTAATGACTCTTCATTACCTGTCCATTAGGAGATTGGAAGTCTTGCATCTTTGAGAAAAAATGTCGGGGAAAAATTCTTTTAAGGAAATTGCATCTTCCACAATTTGTACATGAGTTTCTGCATAATCATTGGCTGGAACAAAATAACGAGCACACACATCTTGAACTGAGCGTTCTGGTTGGAGAGGACTGTAGAGGAGAGTGCACTTCAACAGTAAAATTGATTTGGATTGTGTACCAACTTCAGAAGTTTGTGGTGAAAGGTCAAGGAACTGAGAAATGTATTCAGTGACCTCTATGAATAGACATGATCATGTAACTTACTCAATGATGTAACTTGAAGGTACTCCCCTGACCACACAATACTGCTTCCAAATTTCCCCTTGACTGAAATAGGGAGTTAGCATCAGTGGGCGTGACCAGTAGGAGTGGTTGAGTGACCCTGCTAGAGAGGATCCCCTCACCAGAGGAAGAGGAAGTGAACAACTCAGTGATGCAATCTATACAGGAAGAGGGTAGTATATAACATCTGTTGCCATGGCTACGATAGGAGAACACATATATACCTTTCTTCCAAAAACAGAAAACCTGGAAATGATCTCTTGGAACAAATGCGTTTCTTCATAGCCAGTTGTGAAGGTGTCGATAGCTGTAGACAAAATCCCCCCACTATGGTGGGGCTGGGTAGGCTGTCAAAAGATGAAAAGTCAATCAGACAACCTGTACAGGGTTCTTCAAAATACATAACTAGATACAAATGACATACTGTGCACACAGTATAGACATAGATAATCTATACATACGTATAGATTATCTATGGTATAGAGTACACACAATACACAGTATAGAGTACACACAATACACAGTACACACAGCACATGCAGCACATATAGTAACACACAGCACATACAGTACACACAGCACATGCAGTACACACAGTACACACAATACACAGTACACATGTAGTACATACAGTACACATGCAGTACATATTTGGTGCATGTTCTGACCTCAAATGTCAGATATGTTGATTGCACGTGTTCTGAGGGCAAAGGCCACAAGGTCTGAGAGGTACTCAGAGGTAGGAACAGACCAGAGCTTAATGTGATGTGGCTGATTGAGAGAATACTGTTCAATAGAGCTGTGGGTGGAGTCTGCAAAGTCACATGTTCACTGATAAATTGCATAGAAATTGCACCTACAAAGAAACACTCACCAAATCATGTTCTAGTGCAGGTGGGTAGCAACCACAAACCAGGGACTTCTCTGCTCCATATTCATCTGACAGAAGTTCTAGTATTGAGGAAGAAACTCCTCCAAAACCATTGTGAAAATCAGTCAACAAGTGAAAACCCTAGTCAACAGGATCAGACAATCACTATTGGTTACATTAGAAACAACTTAATTGTTCCTCACTTGCAGCACATCACACTCTTCAACAAAGTAATGCAGCTTGTCTTCAAGACTTTCAACAAACTGTCTTTCTCGTGCCACATCCAAACCAGTAGCAAAACACTGCAAGGAACTGAGACAATTCACTTCTAACCTCAACAGATCAAGTCCAACCACAACTTCAGGCAATGCATTTGAAAGTGCAACCATAAATAAAAGATTTACCGGATCAATAGTGTAAGGGGAACTGTTGAACAAGGGTGCAAGGGGATTTTTGGACCAAGGGTGCAAGGGGTACTGTTGGACCAAGGGTGCAAGGGGATTGTTGTACCAAGGGTGCAAAGTGATTTTATGACCAAGGTTTCAAGAGGAACTGTTGGACCAAGGGTACAAGGGGATTTTTGGACCAAGGGTGCAAGGGGATTGGGATTGTTGCAATTGTTGAACAAGGGTGCAAAGGGATTGTTGGACCAAGGGTGTAAAGGGGAATTATTGAACAAGGGTGCAAAGGGATTGTTGGACCAAGGGTGCAAGTGGAACTGTTGGACCAAGGGTGTAAAGGGAACTGTTGGTAGTTTGGACCAATTTAGACACTATAAGGGTTTAAATAGTTCTTCTATTAATCATATTTTACATGAATTTTGACATGGATTGTATTTTTCAAGATGAAAAAGGCATTTATAAAGGGCATGCTCCTCTTTGGTGTAGAGTGCTGCTTGGTGGCAATGTAGATCTATACAAAATACAGTGGGCCCCTGTTAATTGCATAATCTCTGGACCAGGCAAAATTATTCCATTATCCAGAACGTATACATTCCTGCTGTGCCAATAGTGGGGACAGTCTTTATGTATATATTAAATGTATGAATGTATGTGCGAGCAATATAAACATTTGCAGTGAATTGAATAACCTATTATTGATTTTTCGTTGTAGGGTAGCTATAACTGACTGGGATAAACTTACATTTACAATGCTATTCTTATAAGCAGAATGGTTTATATACTCTTTGAATATAAGTGATCTGAAAGTTTTATTTCTATATCCAGAATATTCCTTTAAGTGGTATTCCTTTAAGCAGTTCCTTTACTGCAGTGCATGTATACAAATGATTCTGTACTTGGAGACTACATTCCATTGACCAGAGTATTCCTTTAACTGGTATGCAATTAAGTGGGGACCACTGTACAATGAAATTTATGCAACTGCAATGACTAAATGCGTCTCACTCTTTAGCAGTAGCAGTAGAGACTGGAAGCAGAGACTTAGGTGTCAGAGGTTCTACTAGAATATCTGACCATCTCCTTTCACAAGACATTTCATCCTGATGTATTTCAGTACGTTTACCACTCCATAGTAAAGAATCATCTTTCTCTTCCACAATTCCTGATAATGCTGTGCAAACACTCAAATTTGTCTTGAGATCAACAGCAATAAGCCGAGGATTGTGCAAACCCTTTCTAGAGCAGTCACTTTCTCGAAAAAGACTAGATGAAAATGCTTCAGAGTTATTTTTCTCACTTTTGTTGTTAACCCAGGATCTGTGCATGTTCCACCAGTACGCTCCGACTGTATTTGAATAATTTCCTATTTGCAAGGCTACTACAGCCATTTTGTTTCTCGTTGGGGGTAATCCCCAAATTGTGATGTCATAGCACATCATACAAATATGGCGTCTGAGGAGGAGGATGTCAGCGGTGACAATGAAGTAGAGGAATCAGAGAGTGTACACACACCAAGGGAAGTTTTACTTACGAGAAGCTCAAAAGGGTTTGGTTTTAATATTCGAGGTCAAGTTTCCGAAGGAGGAAAGCTGCGTCCCATCGGTGGTGAGTTGTACGCTCCTTTACAGTACATCAGCGCTGTGGTGGAGGGCGGGCCTGCTGCCGAGGCCAGCATCAAACCTGGAGATAGACTAACTGAAGTAAATGGGATCTCAGTAGAAGGAGCAGATCACCAGAAAGTCGTTGACCTTATCAAGAGCAGCGGAAACAGTGTTCGTCTAACTGTTCTGTCAGTGACGTCTGACGAAGCCAGTCGACTAGAACAGGATTCTCACACCCAAGCCCAAGACTCGTTCGACATGAGGAGCGTACCAGTACAGATACCTTCGTTTGACAAGAAAACTGGACAAGATGGAAAGGAATTTGTAGTACGATTTGATCAGTATTGTGTGCGTATGTGTTGTGTACGCGTCTGTCACTTGTTTCGTTTTGTCGTGCATTAGGTCTATAATGTGACCATTTGTAACCAGCAAACATGCTCTCGAAGGTACAGAGAGTTCTTTTCACTGGATGGGAATGTAAGCATCAAGTAGCTGTTGGTTGATTATCAACACCTGAAATCATTTATTTGTTATTGTTTTTGTTTATCCTCTTAGTTGAAGAGGCAGTTTGTGGATTATGTTTTCCCCCCATTACCTGGACGATGGCCCTTTAAATTGAATGACGTTGCACTGGACGGTCGCAGACGGAAGCTTCAAGAATACATGGAAAAAGGTTTTCTTTGACTAGCCCTAGCCCCTGGCCACTTTGTATCGGTTCTGTGTCTCATCTACATATGTCTACTCTTGTGTCTGGTCTATGTCTACTTTGTGTCTGGTCTATGTCTACTCTTGTGTCTGGTCTATGTCTACTCTTGTGTCTCGTCTACATATGTCTACTCTTGTGTCTGGTCTATGTCTACTTTGTGTCTGGTCTATGTCTACTCTTGTGTCTGGTCTATGTCTACTCTTGTGTCTCGTCTACATATGTCTACTCTTGTGTCTCGTCTATGTCTACTTTGTGTCTGGTCTATGTCTACTCTTGTGTCTGGTCTATGTCTACTTTGTGTCTGGTCTATGTCTACTCTTGTGTCTGGTGTATGTCTACTCTGTGTCTAGTCTGTTTATTCTTTGTCTGGTCAGTGTCTGATGTGTGTTTGGTTTCTGTCTGATGTGAGTCTGATCTCTGTCTGGTGTATCTAGTTTGCTTCTGCTCAGTGAAAGAGTACATATAATATTATTATTGCAATCCATGTACATATGTGATGGACACATTCATGCAGTATTCTCTGTATGTGGATAGTGTCCTGGATTTCTTGTATTTGCCATACCTGAGTTGATTGTGGGATAGTTGTGTTGATAGGTTCCCCAGATTAAATAAGAATACCTGATACCTGATAGTTGTGTTGAAAGGTGATGTTGATAGTTGTGTTGAAAGGTGATGTTGATAGTTGTGTTGAAAGGTGATGTTGATAGTTGTGTTGAAAGGTGATGTTGATAGTTGTGTTGAAAGGTGATGTTGAAAGGTGATGTTGATAGTTGTGTTGAAAGTTTTGCATTTTGCCTGCTTAGTTTGCAGTGTTAAGCTTATCTTTGAAAGTGATTTAATGCAAGATTTCTTAGATATCAGAAATCAGAAGAAGAGAGTTTTGGTATGCCCTCAATGTACACAGTATGGCATGTGCTTGACGGTCAATCCTCTCTCGTCTCTGTGCTGTGTAGATTCCAGCAGCTGTTGTTGACGTGGTGCAGAGACCAACACCACAGGAGGTGGAGATATGCTTGCCTAACAGATCAGCAGTCAGTGTGGATTTACAAGTACATTCACGAGCTTTGGAAGTTTATAATGTTCTCTGTGCAAAGCTGGGCTTGAACCAAGACAGCCTTGACCAGTTTGCACTCTACTACAAAGTCGACAACAACTTCTGTAAGCACTCTAGTGTGTTTAGGAGTGTTAGCACATGCCATTTGGTGGATATTGGAAGGATTCGAATGTTTTTTCTTGTCTTTACAGATTGTAAGATGTCTGCTAATGAGTTTCCATTAAAGTTTGTGGAAAACGATCAGAAGATTTTTATAAGGAAATGGGTCTTTTCTCCAACTGTAGTAAGTTGTGACAGTAGTCTACTTCAGTGTGACTGTCACATGATTGTTGCCTGATCATCACATGATCACATGATTCCAGGAACGAGAGATGTTCAGCAATCCTCAAGCAATGAAGTTGCTTTTCGATCAGGCAGTCAGTGACATTGAAGATGATATTTTATCTGTTCCAAAAGAAGTCAGTGATAAAATGAAGGATTTTGAAGATAACCCACAAAAAGTACTCTCAGTTTGTATTGGTTTTTCATCTTGTTTTTGTCAGTTACTAATGTTCTTCTGTTTTGTCAGTTTCTAAAAGGTTTGGGCAAACTTGATAGCTACAACAAGGTGACATTCCCTCATTGTCCTTGTGATGCTCGAAAGAATGGACACATAATTGTGTCTCTGAGCAAGGAGGGAATCGCTCTTAAAGCCTGCAGCAATGAAGGAGTTGCAGAGGTATTGGCTAGAAAGAATTTGCAGCTATGTAAGTTTTACTAAGTCTTTACCATCGTCTCACCACCTTAGGAGCAGGAACAAGTGTTTAGTTGGGACCGAATCACTGCCACTGATGGTGATGATGAGGGGGAGGCGTTCATGCTGCAGTACCAGAGAGAAGGCAAAGGTCCAAAATGGATCAAAGTATACACCCCTCATGTGAGTTGTGTGGCTTGTCTACCACTCTACCAGCCAGTCAGTACCTTCACGTGTGTACTGTACACATGGCAATGACCCTCACTCCCACCTCCTACCACACTCCAAGCAACCTCACTTCAAACGCCCTCACTCCAAGCACTGTCTTCTCTCTCATGTGCAGTATCAATATATGTCCGAATGTGCTGAGAAGATCAAGAGTCAGCTCTAACCTGAACTCGAGAACTAGTGTTAGATATCGTTTTATTTTCCTTCGACATTGTGTAACACCGTATGTATGTCGACGTATATACGTATATGGGGATAGAATTCACGTGATTAAAATGGCTGCTCCCCAGCTGACTGCTTTTGTTCTGAAGGAAGAGAGCGATCCGTTAATATCTCAAAGTCCTTCTCCAGCTCCTACATTGGAGTCCAAGCCTTCTGTTAGGTTTGAGGTCGAGCATGTCTTGGAAGAAGAGCCACCTGAAGAGTCGGTGGATGGTTTTTCGCCGTCTGTTCACGAGATATCAATGGGTGACCATACTTTTGGCTACCGAACGTTGGACGCTGCTCCGAGCTCTTCCCATTACAAAGAAAGTCTTCAAAATGAGAGTGGGAGAAGACCTACTATTAGAGACCTAATGGAGGGAGAAAGGACATTTTCTAAAGATGAAAGCCATTCGAAGGTTTGTCTTCTTTGAGCTACAATCTCGACATATAAATGCCTGTGATTGACCTCATAGTTGTATTAGTGCAGAACGAGAGAGATGAAAACGATGGAGAGGTTCACAGTCCGCGGAAATCCTCTGTGTTTGGAAGGTGTTGCCGAAAAAATGAAACGAAAAAACCAAAGAAGTTTGGGTGGATAATGGGTGTCCTGGTATGTGCGCCTACACTATTACCATGGTTGCCTTTGATGTTGTGTGGGGTTGTTTTGTTTCAGATCCGATGTATGCTGAACATTTGGGGTATCATGTTGTTCCGGCGCCTTAGCTGGGTCACAGGCCAGGCAGGGATAGGTGAATCTTAGTGAGGTAGACATGTATTCACTCACTGGTGTACACACACACACACACACACACACACACACACACACACACATGCACACATGTACATATGCATTACGCACGCATACATGCACGCGCACATGCATTGCACGCACACATGCACACACACACACACACACACACACACACACACACACACACACACACACACACACACACACACACACACACAATCCACTGACTTGTTCATCCTCCCTCAGGTTTGGCTGCTCTAATTGTTTTGCTGTCAATGGCTGTCACAATACTTACTACTTTGTCAATGTCTGCCATCACTACAAATGGAGAGATCAAAGGAGGCGGGGCTTATTATTTAATATCACGGAGTCTTGGACCAGAATTTGGTATTTTGTTTGTGTTTTGTCTTAAAAGACTGTTTTTTGTACATACCCCACAAGTGCTTGTATGTGAGTGCTTGTACGTGAGTGTTTGCATGTGAGTGCTTGTACGTGAGTGCTTGTATGTGAGTGCTTGTATGTGAGTGCTGTCTATCATCCTCAGGACCTGTGTCTATCATCCTGTGTCTATCATCCTGTGTCTATCATCCTGTGTCTGTCTCCTCTTGTTAGGTGGAGCCATTGGAATTGTGTTTGCACTTGCTAATGCTGTGGCCATTGCTTTGTATGTAGTGGGTTTTGCCGAAACAGCTCATGACCTCATTCGAGTTAGTATTCAACGATTTAGCATTGATCCTTGTCACTCTCTCACTCTGCACTCCTTTGATGTGTATGTGTGTAGTTGAATGGAGGAATACTGACTGGAGACAAAGAGAATGATATACGAGTCATTGGCATTCTAGTACTGATGCTTCTGTTGGTGATAGCACTCATAGGGTTGGACTGGGAAGCCATAGTAGGTTGTGTGGATCCTGCCACACCCACCCCTTGTCATCGCCATGTCCCCTCCCCCTCCCCCACCTACTCAGGTACAGCTTATCATGTTGGTGGTACTACTGGTCTCTATTGCCAATCTCTGTCTTGGAATGTTCATTCCAAGTGTCGGCCATCTTGACATTTACCAATACCAAGCCTTCACTTACTTCTCAGGTGAGGTTTGTCTCCATTGGTTGAATGTGAGATCAAGTGTCAGGGTACTGTGTCCCACCCCTCACCCTGCCCAGGTGACACCATAGCAACCAACCTAGGCCCAGACTTTAGGAGCAGATCTGAAGGGTCTCAGGACGACGGGAGAGATCCAGGAGGGAATGGCTTACTATCATTCTTCATTGTTTTTGGAGTCTTCTTTCCTGCAGCGACAGGAATTCTGGCTGGTGCCAATATATCAGGAGACCTAAAGGTATACTCACTGCACACGCTGGCCACATCCACGCCACCAGTCACACCCACCAGCTACACATACTAGCCACACCCACTGGCCACACCCACCAGGTACACATACTAGCCACACCCACCAGCCACACTCACTAGCCACACTCACCAGGTAAACCTACTAGCCACTAGTTTTGCTGTGATACTACTAAAAGTGGGTCACAATAATACCTGGACACCTTATCGGCATATTATTGTGAAATAGGTAGATTCAGAATCATCTAAAGATTGGTTGGGTGATCACATGTTCAGATGTGAGCCGTTTACATTTGTCTTCAGTCACATTTCTCATTCCAAGAGACCTTCCAGTGCAAGGCGTCTCCCCATTTGTGACATTGACATACGCACAGGTTGTGGGGACACTATTTCAGGCTGAGCATTGGTGCTAGGCCTGAGCCAATTATTCACCAAGCATCACCTATTATTTTATTCAATTATTCCTCCAAACTCCACCTATTCTTCTTGAATACACACCCTGTTATTCAGCTGAAATGCCCTCCTTAGATGATGGTTTGTGCACCGTAACTTTGTTGCTATAAAGTTTTTACATAAATTATAAGACCTCAGACAGCAGACGACACAATACGTATACTCATACTTCATACATTGCAGCACACATGATGTATTCTTGTGCATTACTTCCTATTGTGACAGAAAGAGTCATTTAAAGGGGTAGGAAACACATTCTATGCCGTGCTGATCTGCCATTTTGTGCTACAATCTTTATGAAGCTCCCTATTATTTGCGAATTATTCCTGATTCACAGAGGTACCTATTATTTGTGAAATTATGTGCACATAATTGGCTCAGGCCTAATTGGTGCACCTAGGTTCTTTTTGTCAATGGATGTGGGCTGATGTGTGCAAATGATCAGCTAATTACATCTAATTGATTGATTGATTGATTAACTGTGGGCGTGAGGTGTGGGGAAACAACAATCAGCATTGCAGCCTCCTCAGGACAGCCTACTAGAGATAGTACCTGTATCATGACATAAAGTATGCTTAGTGTATTGTATCGATATCGTGTATAGAAAGTATAGTGATATATTGTGTATTGCAATTATTGCAGCAACACTACTAGCCACTCCCACCAGCTACACTTACTAGCCACACACACTGGCCACACCCACCAGTCTCAGCAACTAGCCACACCCACTAGTCGAACATTCACTGGCCACACATGCTAGCCCTAGCAATGCACACCAACCACACCCACCTGCCACACCCTCTGTCTCTGCTTTTCCACGTGGCCAGAATCCTCAGAAAGCTATTCCGAGGGGAACAATGGTGGCTATCATAGTCACTGGACTTACTTACTTGAGTGTGGCGGTGGTGATTGGGATGGTTGTGCTAAGAGAAGCTCTCTCCCAACCCCTGCCTGTTTGTCTCAACAATACATACACTGAAGTGAACTTCCCTCCTAACATTGACAACTACTGTGATCAGCACTCAGGGTTTTTCAACCCTGTAAATGCGTCCAACTCGATGTCTAGCTTCTATCGCAGCATGTGCAAAACACTGCGCAGTTATGCGTTCACAGACAACTCAACTGGACATCGACTGAACTGCTCCATTGGTCTCATAGCAGACTACGACTGCCTTACCCAAGTCTCCATCCTACCCCCCATCATCTATGCCGGTGTGTTTCAAGTTAACTAGGTTAGGCAGGGTTGGCTGTCTGGGGAAACCTTACATGTTGGTCCCGTTTCAGGTATCTTTGCAGCCACCCTCTCCTCAGCTTTGACCAGCCTCATCAGTGCTCCCAAAGTCTTCCAAAGAGTTTGTCAAGACAAGATCTTCCCTTACATCTCCTTCTTTGGAAAAGGTGGAGGTCGATCGGGAACAGAGCCAATCAGAGGATATTTCCTTGCGTTTGCTATAGCAATCATCTTTATTCTGATTGGTGGGTGTGATGTGTGTGGTGGGTGTGGTACTGTAGTGTGTTGGGAGTGATGGGTGTAGTGAGCATGTTTGGGTGATGGGTGTGGTAGGTGGGTGTGGTGAGCATGTTTGGTTGATGGGTGTGGCTGATGATTACTTGTTCATTGTCTGATGTCTATTACCTCAGGAAACCTTAACAGTGTGGCTCCAATAATATCTAATTTCTTTTTGATGGCGTACACGCTAATCAACTACTCCTGTTTTGTTGCCTCGTTCACTGAGACCCCAGGTTAGCCAACTAAAGTATGTTGATGCCACGCTCCGAGATTGGTCGTTATTGTAGTAAACTTGTGCTAGAGAGTTTGCAGGTAGGTAGGTATGGTTGCCATGGTATCATCCTGTCGTTGTCATGGTTACAAACTTAGGATGGCGTCCAGCATTCAAGTACTACAATAAATGGCTGTCATTGTTTGCGGCCATTCTTTGCTTCTCAATCATGTTCATCATCAGCTGGTACACAGCCCTGCCCACTGTGGCCTTGGTCATTGCGCTCTATGGCTATGTGTGGTACAAGAAGCCGGATGTGAACTGGGGGTCGAGTGGACAGGCCTTCTGGTATCTGCAGACCATGCATGGTTTGAAGAAACTCGAGAACATGGCCGACCACGTTAAGAACTACAGGTCAGCATATACTATTCCCTTACCTTTGTTGTTTGTGGCATCCATCTTTGTGTCTTTCGCAGACCCCATCTGTTGCTGTTGAGCGGGAGACCATCCTCCCGACCTGATCTAGTGAAATTCTCTTCGCAAATCATTGGAAACAACGGCATTATCATATGTGGAGACATCCTTAAGGTTTTAGTGACTTCACTCTTCTTGTGTTTGTGTGGTTTACAGTGATGTTGTCTTCCCTGCTTGCACAGAGCAATGTAACCTTTGAGAAGCAGCAGAGTGTACAGGACTCACAGACACAGTGGCTAAAGCATAACAAGATTAGAGCCTTCTACAACTCCATTCTCTCCACGAACCTCCACAGTGGTTCTCTTGCCTTGTACCAGATGGCTGGACTGGGCAAGCTTAAACCTAACACAGTTCTTTTGGGCTTCAAAAATAACTGGAAACAGGCAAGTGTTGGAGAAGTGGAGGAGTATATGAGAATTATTCAGGATGCTTTTGAATACAACATGGGGGTGTGCATCTTTCGGTTGAGGGCAGGGTTTGATACAACTGAGAAGTCGGGACAGTTGACACAAGGTGAAATTAGTCATTTAACTCTAACACCGCGCCCTTCTGTTGATGTCCCCACCCACAAGATGTCGCTGTCAATGGAGAGTCAGCCCCTCCTGGGTAGGGTGGAGGAGGATGCTCCTGTTATCCTCAATCGCAGAGTGAGCTCAACCAGTCAACCTCATGCTTCTGTTTACGTAGATCTGGAGATGTCCACTTATCACAAAACCTCAGCCGGTGAGCAGCCATTTCAATACCTTCTTTTGGCCTTAGAATGTACCCAATACTTAATACGCTTTAGTTTTTATGAGGTAACTTTAGCAGATCTTAGATTTAGTGATTTTCTCACTAAATTTAAGATTACTAAAAATGAAAAAAATCACTAGATTTAGTGATTTTCTCATATGTTTATCCCCGGACAGCCATGCTTTGCCATTGCACTGAATTGATCTAAATTTTTGCCTTGCACAGATGTCTTCTTATCCACCAAAACTGTGAATATAAAACCAAACAAACATTAAAGTGTATTCGGTAGTTTGTGTGATTATCTTGTAATTACAGGTCAGGTTATTTGCTTCTATTGTGATCATTATTGTTGTTTACCTCTGTTGTGATTATGGTTGTTGTTTACCTCTGTTGTGATCATTGTTGTTTACCTCTGTTGTGATTATTGTTGTGTTTACCTCTGGTGTGATTATGGTTGTTGTTTACCTCTGTTGTGATTATTGTTGTTTACCTCTGTTGTGATTATTGTTGTGTTTACCTCTGGTGTGATTATTATTGTTGTTTACCTCTGTTGTGATTATGGTTGTTGTTTACCTCTGTTGTGATTATTGTTGTTTACCTCTGTTGTGATTATTGTTGTGTTTACCTCTGTTGTGATTATTGTTGTTTACCTCTGTTGTGATTATTGTTGTTGTTTACCTCTGTTGTTGTATTATATGTATTCTTTTGTGTCCAGTATTGAGTCCAGAGGAGAGCACTCATGCAAGTGTTAACAGCTATGCCGCTGCCATGGAAGAGGGGGAACTTGATGTGAGCGACAGTGTTAACACCAAGGACACGCCCATTAACCCCACCTACAAGGTGGTAACCATGCCGTCGCGGTTCTCTCAGAAACAAGGAGAAGGAACTATTGATATCTATTGGCTGTACGACGACGGAGGGCTCAGCCTGCTCTTCCCATACCTTCTCAGTCAAGACAGCAAATGGAGCCGCTCTCGACTGAGAATCTTCACTGCTAGTTCAACTCGACACATTGACAGTGCTACTCTGAGGTGTGTATGGGGGCGTGTCCTTGTGTGTACATGGGTATGCTCATAGGTTGTACGAAGGCATATCCCTGAATATGTAAACCCGTCCACACACAGAGTGGACTAACTAGGCTAGGTTGCCTTATGTTTTCATGACCATTGTGTCATGTAGGAAGATGAGAGGTGTGGTTGTGGGGAGGGAGGAGGTGTGGTTGTGGGGAGGGAGGAGGTGTTGCTGTAGGGAGGGAGGAGGTATGGCTGTAAGGAGGGAGGAGGTGTGGCTGTAGGGAGGGAGGAGGTGTGGCTGTAGGAAGGGAGGAAGTGTGGCTAAATAAATGTATTGTGGATGTGTCCACTGATGTACACATGAATGTGGTATGTCCACCGTGTGTGTGTGTGTGTGTGTGTGTGTGTGTGTGTGTGTGTGTGTGTGTGTGTGTGTTTATGTGTGTGTGTGTGTGTGTGTGTTTGTGTGTGTGTGTGTGTGTGTGTGTGTGTGTGTGTGTGTGTGTGTGTGTAGAAAAGGCTGATATAATCCTTTGCTTTGATAAGTATGTATTTCCTTGTAGAATGACCACATTGCTCAGGAAGTTTAGAATTGATGTGAGCTCTGTCACAGAGCTTGAGAATTTAGCCAAGCCCTCACAAGAGAGGTTAGTATGGAAGGTTTTCCACCAAATAGTGTTCTAGCTCGTTTTTTCTATAGCATTGATCGCTACCAAGAGACCTACCGGAGTGTTCTGGGGATGACCTTTGACAAGAGATTGGACCCAAAGGTGTGGCTAACCTCATAGCTCTCACAGACTATATCTGTGCACAGACTAAATAACCTACTTTGTTGTGTGTGTCTATTGCAGACACTTCGGCACATTCGATTGGGTGAACTCCTCAGAGAGAACAGCTCCGAAGCGAAGCTCATTGTGCTGTGAGTTGACTTGCTTTGCTGTTAACTACTTTAGTGCTCATTTAGTCCCCCCCCCTACCACCAGGAGTATCTCTGTGCCACAGAGGAAGGGTGCAAATGTAACTCCTCATCAATACATGAGTTGGTTGGATGTCGTATCTGCAGACCTCCCGCCCACGCTTCTAATGAGAGGAAATCAGCAATCGGTCCTCACGTTCTATTCCTGAATAGGTGTACTTGAATGACGTCATTATATAAAATGGCTACCTGTAGTTGGATTCTCTCAGAGAACGAATTCAGAGAGTTGGCGGAATCTTTTTGTAAAAAGCAAAAGCAATTGGGAAATGACTGGGAAATAAATATTTGTAATTTAAAAGATGAATTAAGTGAAATGTTCATCGTTTGCGAGAAGACTATCGAACTTTCGACAGTGTACGTGAAGGGCTGTACGAGCCTGAGTACTAGTACGGCAGCGAAGAGTGATTCTCCAGTGATGGCTGGCGAACCGAGCGTGTCCTCTTTGGGAGACTCTATGGTGTTGAGAGAAGAGTCAGACGAAGACCCGTATTGTGTGCCGAGCAGTTCTGTTAGGAACGTGGCGACCTGTGTGTACCACGTCCTGTACAGCCATACTTATCAGGTACCAGTGCTGTACTTCTCCTGTTGTCATAGCAACGGTCAGCCCTTGAGTATTGAAGAAGTGTGGTCAAATGTTCCCTCAGTGCATCAGGGGCGCGTCTCTCACAACAGTTGGTCTATGATATCACAAGAAGAGCACCCTATTCTTGGCCGGCCGTTCTACTACATCCACCCATGTCACACTACAGATGCCATGAAGTGTTTGTGGACTAGAACAAGCCCTGTTGACTACCTTACATCATGGTTGAGCATGTTTGGGCCACTTGTGGGGCTGGACCTGCCCCTCCCTCTTTAGTTAGCCTTGATTTAGGGCTGTATCTGCCCCTCACTCTATAGTGGGGGTGGATTTGCCTCTTCCCCTTTGCTGGAGTAGAAACCGCCCCTCCCTCTGTAATGGTACTGGAAAGTCTGAACTGCCATGAACATGTAGACACTCCAAACACCTATGCTGCGAACAACCTACTAGCTACTTCATGGCATGTGAGGGAAGGTACTCTGTTGGACTGTACCAACAGGAGCTAGTGTGTCTGTGAAGAGAATATAAACAATGTAGTTTGTATTTTAGAGTCAAAGGGTCTACAACAAGGCAATCTGATGTACAAGATTTCAAAGATTTTGCAAGATTTTTGCCTAATGGGATTTCAAAATGTCAAGATTGCGCCTAAGATTTCCAGATTTCAGATATGATTTCTGGATTTCAGGCAAGATTTCAGATTAGTTATTTTAGGATTTTGGTGAATATTTCTGTATGCACAAGGATTTCACATTTCAAAATTTCATAAGATTTTGGGATTTCAGTTGAGATATTTCACTCGAAGTGTAGGAGATTTCACGTGCACCGTGTTGCCGACCCCTCGGTTAGAGCATGAGAAAAATCATCAATATTAATCAAAACTGAAAGTGATCTCCGACCGTAACAATAATACATGCATACGTTAGCTCATATAAAATATGTTAATACATAAGTCTGTTCACTTGTCAATGATAGTATATGATGCATTAGATTCTGGCCTCATTGGTGGCCAATGTGGTCGAATCAGGCAATCTTGGGCATCTCCAGTGGCGAGATCCTCTTAGGCAAGTCACTGCCGATCTGATCAGGGAGAAGTTGAGGATGCACCTGATCCATGTCATAGTGGTGGAGTATGGTTGTCCTCTCTTTGTTGCAATCTTATCAGCCAGACGTCCATAAAATACTGCTGAGGATTTACTCATGCCTCCAGTGGTGCTGAACACCAAAGGAGTGAATGAGGCTAGCTCAATGTCGTGGATCCTTTGTTCATACATGCGCCGCTTGATCTGCTCGTGGTGTGCATAGCAGGCAGGGATAGAGGACCTCTTGTTGGATGGTGCGTGAGGGTTAAAGACCTTAACATCAAAAAATGCACGCTGGTAAGAGCATGGATACTCGAATCATCTCTGATTATAGTGTACCGGTATTACAACGTAATCAGGTGATCACGTGATCGGTTTGTGTGCGGCGCTGTGTCGAGGGTATTCCCCGCAGTGACATGGAAAAGCAGTTGAAACCTTTTGTTAAAAGAGCTAAAGTTTTTGTCATAAGAAAGCTAACAAGGAGAATTAAGCTGCTTAAAGACAAAAGGTATGTTATTCTCGACCTGTGAATCTTTTTGCCTTGCAGCAGGACATGTCCGTTGTCAATTACTCGTCTTGCCCATCCCAGGGGAACGGAACAGCAAGTGAAGAAGAACAAGAGGAAAGCGTATCGTCTTCGAAATGATATTGATGTAATAAAGGTAACTGGAACATTTGCGTTTTGCACCCGATCTTGTTCCTACAAATTCTCCCGCTTTAGGATATTGACTTGGATGGATTTTGTCGAGAACTCGCAGAAAAACTATACTCTTTCCACAGTTTAGGAAAAGCATTCAATGTGTGTGTGTGTGTGTGTGTGTGTGTGTGTGTGTGTGTGTGTGTGTGTGTGTGTGTGTGTGTGCGTGCGTACATGTTTTATAACGATTTTGTTCAGGAAGACGAGTGTGCAGAGAATCGGCTCAAGAAGAGATTGGCTGAGACTAAAGTTCTTAGGAATGAACTCTGCAAATGTAACTTGCTTATTGAAGGGATGAGTAGATATTCTATACTGTGTCGGTAATGTTTGTTCTGTTTCTTTTGTAGTAAGAGACAAACTGCCAACCGACAGTGAAGTGGGCATTTCAAGTGATTCTAGTAGTGTTGAGAGTGGGCGTGAAGAAGTGGTTACACACCCCTTTGATCAACCCCACCCACTACCAGTTAGTACAACCCAGAAAATGGTATAGCAGACGAGTGAAGTAGATTTTCGTTTTGTACAAACAACTCATCTGCCTTCCCTAACTAGGCCAAGAAGAACAGAATGGGACAACGGTTACGAAGAAAGTGTGTTATCTTACTGTGCTTTGATCTTTGCATTACTGATGAAGTTTGTTCTTGGATCTTTGGTAGAATTTCTGAACAAACATTTGGTTCAAGTGCACACCACCTTTCCAAGGACTCTGTCAGTGGTGGGTTGCCAAAGGTCAAAGTTCATATACATTCCTCCCACCCTTCTTGGGAGGCAGCAAGGAAGACAAGAAAGGAAACTTCTGCAATTGACAAGTTTTGTGGCTCACGAACTTTATTTTCTGATTCTGATTAATTATTGGCGTATTCCGTGTTTTTGAAAATATGCAATTCTTTTAAATTTTAATTTGTTCTTTAAAAGCACATTTCACATGATATCCTGAGCAAATGTCACATGTCCTGAGTGAATCTTTCTTCAGGTGATACAATCAACAGTTATATAATATAGAACATCATCATCATACAGGAAGTTGCGATACAAATTGTGATGTCACATGATGTCAACATTCAATCAGATTGCTTGTTCCAATGTCTAAAAAAGGAAAGTGGAGTGTCAATGTCCACTGCATGGGACCGAGCATGCTCAACGAGCTCTTTCAAATTGTCACTTTCAATACTGCTGGTATCAAGAAGCAGCGTTGCAGGACAAGTCCTCAAAGTGACCTCTAAACTTGCTCTAGTGAAGTAAACAGCACAGTTGACCAACTGTTGGAAGTGCCTGGAGGACGAAAACCACAAGCAAGGATCCTCTCCGTTCAGTCAGACATGTGTACACTTTACAAGCACAACAAATCCTACAGACCATGTTTCAAGATCTTGCTTGTGTGCTCTCTTGGCCTGTGGATCGACAGTTTCCTCCACCGATTGTGGTTTGAAAAACCTAAGAGCACAGACACGTACCTGTTAACACAACACACGCTCTTGTCCTGTTAACACAACACACGCTCTTGTCCTGTGAGCACAACACACGCTCTTGTCCTGTGAGCACAACACACGCTCTTGTCCTGTTAACACAACACACGCTCTTGTCCTGTTAACACAACACACGCTCTTGTCCTGTGAGCACAACACACGCTCTTGTCCTATGAGCACAACACACGCTCTTGTCCTGTTAACACAACACACACTCTTGTCCTGTGAGCACAACACACGCTCTTGTCCTATGAGCACAACACACGCTCTTGTCCTGTGAGCACAACACACGCTCTTGTCCTGTGAGCACAACACACACTCTTGTCCTGTTAACACAACACACGCTCTTGTCCTATGAACACAACGCACTCCCTTGTACACAACTAAACACTTCGCTATCTTGTGTACTTGTTTTTTTGCTGAAATTCTTTCTCCAAAAATTTTATGGCTTCTCTTGCTGAAAAATTCCCTTTGTCCTTTTTCATCTGGTCTAGCATGTCCAGAACTGGAGAAAAGTCACACGTTAGTAACATGGCAATCACATGATAACTAGGCACTCACCTGATCTGGCAATTACAATCACAAAACGTTCTGTTTTCATCAACTTCTTCACAATGTGCAGGTTATTGCAGAGGGTGGCAGCATCAGGGAGAAGAAAGGGAGTGACTACATTTGGCTGCAACGCCTTTTGCTTGTTCAAATCAGCAACTTCCGTCTAGAAAGGTATAGTCAAGTCACATGACTTGTCACATGACCTCACAACAGCACTCACTTCTAAACGATGCTTGGCCATGGTTTTCATCAGTTTGGACTGCTTTTCTTTCATCTAAAGAAATCGGTACTTGTATAAATATGTGTTGATTAAATTCCAGACTCAAATAATCCTGCACATACACAGACACCCACACCTACCACACTGGACACAGCCCACTCTAGTCAACCATGGAGTCACCTCTCTCTCTTTTCTCTTGTCTTCCTTGGAGGCAAGCTCTGCCTCCTTCTCCTTCTTCTGAGCTGGTCCAATGTACTTCTGAGAGTCTTTGTTAAACGTGAACAAGGGAACAGTCTGTACAGTGAGTAGCACAGCAGTCTGTACAGTAGCACAACAGTCTGTACAGTAGCACAGCAGTCTGTACAGTAGCACAACAGTCTGTACAGTAACACAGCAGTCTGTACAGTAGCATAACAGTCTGTACAGTAGCACAACAGTCTGTACAGTAGCACAACAGTCTGTACAGTAGCACAACAGTCTGTACAGTAGCACAGCAGTCTGTACAGTAGCACAACAGTCTGTACAGTAGCACAACAGTCTGTACAGTAGCACAGCAGTCTGTACAGTAGCACAACAGTCTGTACAGTAGCACAGCAGTCTGTACAGTAGCACAGCAGTCTGTACAGTAGCACAGCAGTCTGTACAGTAGCACAACAGTCTGTACAGTAGCACAAAAGTCTGTACAGTAGCACAGCAGTCTGTACAGTAGCACAACAGATGAGACAGTCAACAACACACTCAACAGACGATGTAGGCCTTACTTTGGCATTAGCAACAAACTGGCCAAATCCATGAAGATAGAAAGCTCTATTTGCTGCCTGAAGGGGAGATGGGGAGGAGAGGGAGGGACAGAGAGGGAGAGAGATTGAGTTGGTTAACAAGACAAGAAGGTATGGGCTAGCAGAGAGCATACTTGAAGGGCTGAGGATGAAGTGGACAAGGAATAGTTTAACTGTTCCTGAGTTCTCACTAATGGGGCAAACCCTCTCATTACCTCATCTTCTGTCAGCGCAGGTGGGTGTGTCAACTCCAAGGGTGTGGCATACCCTGAATGGGACAGAAGTCTAGATTCAATCACACAAACTTGAACACACCTCCCAAAACCATACCCACCACACTCCATCAGATTATGCTCTGAAGGAATGAAGTTCAGTAACCCTGCCAACCGTGACCATAGCAACGAAGAACTCTATAGGATTTAGGGGAGATGAGCACAGCCCACAGGGGTTGCCATAGTGACTACAAACCTGAGTACATGTTGCTATGACAACAGGAGTAGCTTGTAGCCAATCCCCAAAGACCTTGATGACCATCAAAAACTTTTCTTCTCCCAAAACATCCATGGCAAACTGGCCTGTTCGGAAAAGACCTCCATGGTCAGAAAGAGGGATTTTCTCCTGGGGTTTCCTACTTCCAGAAGGGATTCTGCCATGCAGACCACTACTTTCGGGAGAAGGGACACTCCCCTGAGGGTTGGGGACTGGATTGGAGAAAGCTGCTGCAAGCACAATGTTGTGTCGCTTGCCACGCCCCACCTGAGCCCTCAGGTTAAGGGTGTGGTCCTGGTCCAGTGGTCCCTCCTCCTCGCTGTCCTCACTAGTAGAAAGGTCCTCAAGTAACTGGACTTCATCTTCTCCTAAATCCTCAAAGTCACTGATGCTGTCTGAGGACACACCCTCTCTTGTCTCCTCTTCGGTTGAATCTCCCTCACTCCCACTGGAATCATCCCTTCTCCTCAAACCCACTCTCCTCCTTCTCTTCCTGTCAACTGCCTTCAGTCTAGATTTTCTTCTTTCAACTTTAACGATAGGGTCTTCCCCACTAAACCCCAACAACTTAGCAATCTGTCCAGTCTTCAAATAGTCCAGCATTGACTGCTGAGAAGAAATTTTCATTATTTCAAACAGATTTCCATCCACGATGCTTGAACCCTTTGCTAGTAGCCATACTCTGTACTGCAAACATCTTCGAAGTCTTTGGATGCAATACTCCAGGAGCTGAGAACACACAGCAAGTGCCAGGGCAGTTGCCAGTGGCGTTTTGGCTGAACCTGCACACACAAAACCATGTATATGAACATTACCAAATCCCAGCAACACACACACACACACACACACACATACACACACACACACACACACACACTAACATGTACACACACATACCCCAACATGTACACACACACACCCATATGGACACACCCACATGGACACACCCATATGGACACACCCATATGGACACACCCACATGGACACACCAACATAGACACACCAACAAGGACACACCCACATGGACACACTTCA
>CAUJGJ010000319.1:22500-50000 GCA_963170055.1 Halisarca cf. caerulea | reverse complement strand
TTTACCCCACATCCGTCATCCATAGGCCATTCATAGGTCACCCATAGGGCGTAGCAAGGGATAATCGAATCTTGTGAACCCTTAGCACTACTCAAGGAATTCGTTGTTTGATTGTTCAGCCACAACACACGGCTACATAGTCGGCCATTGGTAGAGACATTGCCTTACCAATCTACTGTACTAGGGGGTTTGGGGCTTGGGGGTTGGGCTTGCATAAAGGATGGCATAAACTGGGGAGGAGGGTGGAGGTAGGGGTGATATACCTCAGAGGGGGTGCTGACACGGGTGGTATGTCTTGGGAGGTGGGGCTTACAAGGGTGGTATATCTTGGGGGTGGGGCTAACAAGGGTGGTATATCTCAGGGGTGGGGCTGACAAGGGTGGTATATCTTGGGGGTGGGGTTGACAAAGATGGTATATCTTAGGGGTGGGGCTGACAAGGGTGGTATATCTTGGGGGTGGGGCTGACAAGGATGGTATATCTTGGGGGTGGGCTGACAAGGGTGGTATATCTCGGGGGTGGGGCTAACAAGGGTGGTATATCTCGGGGGTGGGGCTGACAAGGGTTGTATATCTCGGGGGTGGGGCTAACAAGGGTGGTATATCTTGGGGGTGGGGTTGACAAGTATGGTATATTTCGGGGGTGGGGCTGACAAGGGTGGTATGTCTTGGGAGGTGGGGCTGACAAGGATGGTATATCTTGGGGGTGGGGCTGACAAGGGTGGTATATCTCGGGGGTGGGGCTGACAAGGGTGGTATATCTTGGGGTCGGGGCTGACAAGGATGGTATATTTCGGGGGTGGGGCTGACAAGGGTGGTATATCTTGGGGGTGGGGCTGACAAGGGTGGTATATCTTGGGGGTGGGGTTGACAAGTATGGTATATTTCGGGGGTGGGGCTGACAAGGGTGGTATGTCTTGGGAGGTGGGGCTGACAAGGATGGTATATCTTGGGGGTGGGGCTGACAAGGGTGGTATATCTCGGGGGTGGGGCTGACAAGGGTGGTATATCTTGGGGTCGGGGCTGACAAGGATGGTATATTTCGGGGGTGGGGCTGACAAGGGTGGTATATCTTGGGGGTGGGGTTGACAAGGATGGTATATCTTGGGGGTGGGGCTGACAAGGATAGTATATCTTGGGGGTGGGGCTGACAAGGGTGGTATATCTTGGGGGTGAGGCTGACAAGGGTGGTATATCTAAGGGCTGGGGGAACACAGGTTTATATATCAGGGGGGCACTAATTGTGAAATTCATGACCCCCATATACAAAACAATGGCCATATCACTAACACCAAAACAGACACATGGTCAGTTTATAAGTGCTAGGATGGCCATACTTGGGCTGCAGGGCGGTCTAGCCAACACATACATACTCCACCCATATATTAAACACACACTTCCAAGCGGAGGCACCCTAATGCAAGTCACGCACCACACCCACTTGGTAGACACAGCACCGCAGTGATAACACCCGCTTACTGGAAGCCACACCCATTCGCTGGTAGTCACACTCACATGATGGACACTATGCCAATAAGTTGGGTGTAACAACCCCTGCTAGCCAACGCAACCACAACATACATGTTGTTGGAGTATCTATGGTCACATCAACCATAGATTGAGGAACTTGCCAAACACACCAACTTCTGATTGTGTGCCGCTCCTCCCAGTTCCTAACGACCACCCCGATGGTATGTGATGGGTGGTAGTATATACACAAACTCTAGTTAATCTGCAATAGGCAATACTGGCAAGTCCAGCTATGTTAGAAAGGACACACGTGATCTATTATTGCGTGTACAATCTTTGTTTGAACTAAGCAGACGAATTATGAAAATCTATAGAATTTTTCATGTAAAGTAACTTACCAGTGGTAATATTTGCCAAAGAGATGTTTTGTGCTCTAAATGTCGTTTAAGAGAGGCGTCGTCTAGTGACAGGGAGGATGTCGATATCATTTGAAGTCCCGCTACCGGCAGCCATTTATTTAGTCTAACTAGCTAGCCCGTCTCCGCCCCTTCTCGCCCGTAGGGCGCTTGCGGAGACGGGCTAGCTATATAGTTAGACTACCATTTATGGGGGAGAAATGTCTTATTCAACACAACACACACAGTCAACATAAAGGTGAAATCCCGAACACAGGGTTAAAAAATAAAATGAACAATGAGTTCAGACTATTTTGTCCTGTCAGAACATCTGTGTGGAAGTGGACATGTGGAAAACAGAATAAGACTGGCAATGTACATGTAGTGAACAAGCTAAAAGATTATGATATAGTGTAAGTACATATAATGATTACAGGATTGTTAGTATGCAAGAGGCCTATTTGATGGCCAGAAGACTTGTTTCCTAGCCAAGAAGATTGTTTGGGATGAGTTGATGGCAATGGTAGACGCTCGGGTGAGGATATCTCTCCAGGGTATGCTTGGTAGGAGCAAGTTGCAGGTATGGTGCAGTTCGGCGGGGGAGCTATGGCAGTAGTGTCCCAGACAGCCAACCTCAATGGTGGAGTAGGAGATGGACCAACCCCTACGGGTGAGGTCTGATATCAGGTGCAAGTACTCCACCTTGTTAGACTTCCTGTTGTGGGCAGCTTGGATTGCCTCAGGTGTGTTGCCACAGACAGTTAGTTCTAACATGGCGATCTGGCGTTGGGTGGAATTGACAACAACCAAGTCCGGTCTGCTAGCACTAACAAGGATGGAGGGGAGGATGGTGGCTGGAGGGTTATCAGATGCCCTGTGTCCCGGCAGGTCTGCGTAAACATCAGTTTGGGAGTCAAGATGGTGGAGGATGGAGGTGAGCAGATGTTGCAGGACCGAGTCATGTCTCCAAGCATATCGGCCATCCTCTAAGGCTCGTGGACAACCAACCAAGATATGACTGATAGTACAAGGAGACTTGCGGCACAAGGGGCAGGCA
This sequence comes from Halisarca cf. caerulea, assembly GCA_963170055.1. NCBI lineage: Eukaryota > Metazoa > Porifera > Demospongiae > Chondrillida > Halisarcidae > Halisarca > Halisarca cf. caerulea. The sequence goes on along the minus strand of CAUJGJ010000319.1, from coordinate 47,079 downwards.
GGAGACACTCTAAGTCTCCAACGATGGAGATTCATAGGGGTTGGTAGTGTGTCGGAACCTGCTCTTAGTAAGAATGAGAGTTGTCCTTTGGGCAGGCCGTCCATGATCCTTCTCCACAGGGAGGAGTCTTCTTCCAGTGCTGCCACAGAAGCAAACTTGCTCTGAACCTGAAGATCACTCAGCTCTGCAGCGCACCTTTCCTTCTCCTCCTCCTCCAGAAGAAGTTTGGCTTGCTTTGTTTTCCCCTTCTTGGAAAGTGATGGTGTGAGTTTCTCATGGTAGGCTCTGTCGTTGGCACTGACGCTGACACCCCAGAGGTTGGACTTTGATGTTACTACGCTGCCGCAGAGTTGTAAGATACTAGGGTTGGTGGAGTGGTTGAGGTTGATCAGGAGCAAAAGTTTAGCCTTGGTGCGAATGACTTTAAGGGGCTGAAGATTGATGACTGCTGGGTGGCTGAAAATAACCCGAGAGGCATTTCTTGGTAGACCGAGCCATTTCTTGACATATCGAGTGATGGTATTTTCCAAGTCAGTGATGGTATTTTCCAAGTCAGTGATGGTAGAGGGCTGGATGTTGTTAACCATTAGGTGGAAGTGGGCGGAAGGAATGAGTAAGCGTTGCAGAATCCAAAGTTTCATCTCGCCTCTGATGGGCCGGGCATTAATTTGTTTGAGCTTACTGATGATCGTACATTTCAGTTTAGCACTGGCAGCACGCTTGGTCAGGGAGGGAGATGATGCCAAGGTTTGTCCAAGAAACTTGGTGGGGCCATCTGATATGCTTCTCGTGGTACCCTCTATGAGGTGGAAAGTTTGGTTCGGTACAGTAGATCCATTCCGAAGGACAATGGATACGCATTTGGCTGTTTAAGATGGAGGAGTTATGGGACACCTAAGGGTCTTTCGTTGTAGAGAAGTGACAGATGAAGTTCAAGAACAATTTACTAGTGTTCCAGTTAGGGCCACATATCATCTATAATTGAACATAGAATCCAATGATTCGCATTGCGTATAAGCGAAGATACAAAGAGTTCTTTAGGGACACTTGGGTAGGCCATTATTGGTGTTGAAGCCTAACAATGGCCACTCTTCACAAACAGGGCAAACAACAGATGTAACAGTTGTTGGTCCTTTATTCTGTTTGCCAGTGGCTCTAGATGCTTTCTCATTTCTTCTTCCTTTGGTCTTTGCTCCTCTTCTTTCTGTTTCTTTCTTTCTTCCGGCTTTCTTCTTCCATCCACCTCTTCTTGGCTTCCTTCTCTTTCATAATGCTGATGACTAAATTTCCCTCTCCATGTCATCATGGGTCAAGCTGGTTGTTTTATGAAAACTATTTCTAAGATCTAGATGAAGATAAGAGTGTGTCCGGTCATTGTCCTTTGGATGACCAGAAACCACTTCCATGATGTCCTGCAAATATTTAAGTACTGTCTCTTGTCATTAGTAATTTTGTCTATTTTTTCCTTGCATGGAAAACAACATGTTTTTAGCTTTTGATGATGTATTATTTATATATGTTTTTGATATTTGGTGCTATCATCATTACTTTGAAATCAAGCATTTCTTAGCTTCTTCAAGACATTTTTGAGGTAGAAACACAGTAGTTGCATGGTAACCTGTGTGTGTTTACACCGTCACAGCCACCGAGTTGCAATTGCTTGCAATTGGATTGTGTGATCATGATCAACAGATGGTTAACAAATTAAACCTTCACAGCAATTTTGGAATTTTGCGCGCACTTCCTGGTGCCGCTGTTCAAGCTATTACGTAATGGCTAAAAATAGCCTCCGTCCTGCGATACCCTACCCTACTCTACGTTTTGTGTCGTCATTCATCGTTTTGATAATGATATGACCACAGACAACCGTAGTTTAGAGTGTCGATGCGATGACAAACACACATGATCAGGTTCGAAAACATTTCAACGAATCTCCGAAAGATCTACGTATGCCTTATAGCGGTAGTCTACATCAAATAACTCACTCTAAATTTGATAACACAGCTAATAAATTTGTTGTTGGTAAGAAAATAATGATAATAAGCAAAGAAGATGAGATCATTATAGATCAAGGCTGATCTGGTTATGTTATTTGCTCTGAAGTAAGACATCTAAAGCCTTATCCCAGTCTTTCTGGCCTTTATTATAAGCTTCATGCACATCTTTCTCCTTGTAACCCATTTCTTTGTAGCGAGACACATTCTTCAAGTAGTCCGTAGCCTGAAGTGAATAAGAAACGCAGAAGGTATCCAGTGGAGAAAGTCTATGTGGGTTAGGTGAGAGTACTCACGCCTTCAACTTTACTGTCACATGCAATGAGTGCAGTCTCTGCAGAATTCCCCTTATAGCCAAGTTCCTCCAACTGCCCAACTAGGAACAGGAAGTCCAACACCTAAGGACAAACATACAAAGATGGACCTCCATCTTCCACTAACCACAGACATCTTCTATACTACTAACACTGGGTACATGCTACGAGGCACTGAAGACCAGCAGGCACAGAACAAGCACTAGCCAACAAAACTGAGGTGATCCCAAAAAGTTCTCACCTTGGCCTGGTCCTTGTTTAGCCTCTTGTATGCCCGAGCTGTTCGTGCTTCGTTGAACCCCATGGAGGACAGTTGCAGGACATTGGCAAGCTCTTCGTCTGTCAACTCCTCTCGAGGGTCTTCCAACTCATACTGGGAAACTTGAGGCTTAAATGCAAAGGGTTTTGGGGGAACCGGGGGGCTAGGTCTGGCTGTTTGAGGGGCTGTGGTGGGATTTCCCCCTCCGGGGGCTGGGAACACTCTAACACCACCAGGGACACCTCCCTGCTGTGCTGGTGGCCTGACACCAGAGGAGTATGGGGGTGGCTTGCCTAAATTTGAGACAGGAATTGGGACATCACTCCTCCCTTGTGAATAGGGTGGAGGGACAGCTGGTCTTGAAACAGGTACAGGTTGTGAGGGCTGAACTCTGTTTGGTAGAAGAGGATTGGTGATAGCCGGAGGTATTGAATGAGGTGCCACTCGAGTTTGCTACAAGGGCAGGCATAGGGACAGGAAGAGGGAGTGTGTGTGGGTGGAATGACAGTTGGTGAGTTTCAGTGAAGGTGACAGGTGGTGAGTTTCAGTGAAGGTGACAGGTGGTGAGTTAGTTGGTGAAGAATTGTGTGAAGATGGCAGGCAGTGAAAACCATTGTCCTCACTACCAGTCCTACTCACCACAGTTGTGACAGCAGCAGGGGTGACTTGTGAGGGGGTCTTCATCCTGGACATGTCAGGAGATGGAGTAGGTGAGCCACTATTGGAGATGGTCTGAGGCACCAGAGGAGCCCGTGTAACAGGCGGTAGGAGGCCGTCACTGGCTGATGGTTTTGGGACAAATCGTCTAGGTTTTGGAACAGGTGGTGTAGCTGTGGAGGTGTGTCCAGTGGGAGATGGGGTTGTGGAGGTGTGTCCAGTAGGAAGTGGGGCTGTGGAGGTGTGTCCAGTAGGAGGTGGGGCTGTGGAGGTGTGTCCAGTAGGTGGGGCTGTGGAGGTGTGTCCAGTAGGAGGTGGGGCTGTGGAGGTGTGTCCAGTTGACGGTGGTTGACTTGAGCTACTTGGTTGAGTTAGAGGGACAACAGGGGTGCTTGTTGCCATGGTATCACTCTGCGATGTGACCACAGTTTGTCCAGTGGTAGAAGGTTGTGTGTGTGTCCAAATGCTCTCCAACTCTGCTCTGTCATTCAGTGCGTTGAGTGTGACCATCTCAAAAGGATCACTAGCCGCTTCAAAGTCAATCAAATTCAGACTCTCTTCATCACCCTGGCCGGTCTGGTTCTGCCCTCCAACTCCACCCCCATTACCAACATCCCCACCCACTACAATGGGCTTCAAAATAGGAGAGGAAATGGGAACCACAGGGATAGATGTTGATCGAACAACGTTTCCAGATGTATCCTCCTTGACATGTGAATCCTCTTCAGCAGCAACTTGGCGATACAATGTCTTGCATTCTTCCAATGCTCTGTACTCTGTTGCAAAATTGTACTATGTGACACAGAGATTGTTTGCAGAGAGAGGCAGGTTAAGGTAAGGGTGACTTCCTTCTACAGATGTTTCACAACTCACAATGAACCTTCCTTGAGACGGGAGTTGGGGGACAGCCATGTCATTGATAGTCACCTATGAGGGGAGGGGTGAGGGTGTGGAGAAGGAAGGGGATGTGGAGGAGGGAGGAGTGAGGAGGGAGGGAGAGGGGGGTGGTGGAGTGAGGGAGAGAGGAGTGGTGGAGCGAGGGAGAGGGGAGTGGTGGAGCGAGGGAGAAGGGAGTGGTGGAGCGAGGGAGAGGGGAATGGTGGAGTGAGGGAGAGGGGAGTGGTGGAGTGAGGGAGAGGGGAATGGTGGAGTGAGGGAGAGGGGAGTGGTGGAGTGAGGGAGAGGGGAGTGGTTGAGTGAGGGAGAGGGGAGTGGTGGAGCGAGGGAGAGGGGAATGGTGGAGTGAGGGAGAGGGGAGTGGTGGAGTGAGGGAGAGGGGAGTGGTGGAGTGAGGGAGAGGGGAGTGGTGGAGTGAGGGAGAGGGGAGTGGTGGAGTGAGGGAGAGGGGAGTGGTGGAGTGAGGGAGTGGTGGAGTGAGGGAGTGGTGGAGTGAGGGAGAGGGGAGTGGTGGAGTGAGGGAGAGGGGAGTGGTGGAGTGAGGGAGAGGGGAGTGGTGGAGTGAGGGAGAGGGGAGTGGTGGAGTGAGGGAGAGGGGAGTGGTGGAGTGAGGGAGAGGGGAGTGGTGGAGTGAGAGTACGAGGCAGCTCTTACCATATTTGGTCGATAGGGAGGGTCAAACTTCACAGACACTCCCTCCAACTGTAATGAGTAGACAGAGGCTACGCAGGTGGAAGGAGAGGGAGAAAGATGCTATTACACACACACACACACACACAAATACACAAACACTTGAGCACAGACCACAGCCAACTGCACTGGGTGTCTGGTATGTTGACACTAAACACATGACTACAACTATTCCATTAAAGGTAATGTTACATCACATCCAGAAATTGACTTGTATGAATAAGGTGTGTTTACAAACCAGCAACACACACACTCACAAGCTTCCTTGCTAACTGTTGGACGGGAGATGGTAGCTCGCCGCACCAAAGGGCTGTCCATTTTGCTAGACAAATGTTCACAAGTTCACAAGCTCTGGTTTGGGGTAATCAATCAGCTTAATAACACACACACACACACACACACACAAACACACACGCACACACACACACAAACACACGCACACACACACACACACACACACACACACACACACACACACACACACACACACACACACACACACACATTGCCATCATTGTAAAGACCCTACAGGTAAACTCAGGGTTATTTTTCATACAAAAATAAAATGATTATTGTTCTTGTAAGCAATTCGACTTCGGAAACAACACACCTTATCTATGCCACTACATGCCACATTCAAAGCAGTTGGAATAGCTACATTCCACGGACACGAACTACTCAATCTACTTTTACACGAATATCACACTTGTCCCTTTAACCAACCTGCCCAACAGAAAATCCACCGACGACGAAAAGAACTAGGAAAGGAATACGTATTCGCCCGAAACTGGACCGCCTACGAGTGTTGCATAACTCAGGTCACAAGGTATAGGCCTATCACGTGATGGGAAAACCCCTTTGTACCCTTCATGACCTCCAGGCGGCGCCTTGTATGTATAATATAGCCATAGATACTCGACCCTACTGAGGATCAGAACAAACCAACGGTTTGTAGAGAGTGTATTGTCTTCCTCGGTCTGTGTAAACAGACGATAGTAGTGAAATCTATTATTAGATGAAATTTGTCCCTATTTTCTTATGCCCTGTAGAAAATGGAGAAGTCTTCAGATTTGACGGACTCCTTTGAGTTTGTACCGCCAGGTTCCGAAGAGGATTTACTTTCGCAGTTCGTTGAAGTAACTGGAGCTGATCCTGCGTTTGCACAGGATATCTTGTCAACAGCTAACAATAACCTAGGTTTGGCGGTGGAAATGTATAAGAGTATGATGGACCCCACACCGCCACCGCCCCCGGCCACAGTGCTCGGGGCCGTTGACCCCAAGAAAGACACCCCCAACCAGACAAAGGATACGAAGAGAAGAATTCGCAAAAAGAGAAGAAAGGGTATTGTGTGTGTTAGTGACGAGGTGAAAGAAAGGTTCCACGAAGAGTCCAAATTCAAGTGTTCCAAAGTAGATGTTGGTGAAGAGCTGGTTCCTGTCATTGATGACAAGTTCTTTCAGCACACGTTCTTGTTCCCTGATGTCTCCATGTTCTCTCCACCTGATCTTGTTGAATTTCTCTCAAATGATTTACTGGAAATATCACACAAGAAGTCACTAGAAAAAACAGGTGGGTGTAACAAGAGTATGTCAGAACACTGTAAGTTGGTGGGTGTGGCAAGGGGTGTGTCAGAACACTAGGTTGATGGGTGTGGCAAGGGGTGTATCAGAACACTGTAGGTTGGTGGGTGTGGCAAGGGGTGTGTTAGAACACTGTAGGTTGGTGGGTGTGACAAGAGGTATGTCAGAACACTAGGTTGGTGGGTGTGGCAAGGGGTGTGTCAGAACACTGTAGGTTGGTGGGTGTGGCTTATCCTGAGTACATTGACCAATAGGCCTAGCTTGTTAGTTAGCGGTGTAATGGGTGTTCATCCTTCCCTCATGTTCAGGGCGTCTTAATTGGTGGACAGCTACTGGACAGTGCCCTCCACTGGATCCATTGGCCACATCTGGTGACGGAAACTGTCTATTACACGCTGCTTCACTGGGGATGTGGGGGGTCCCGGACAACAGCCTCATTCTGCGTTCGGCCGTCCACAAGTTCCTTTCAACCAGCACAGAGAAGGAGGGCGTGCAGCGAAGGTGGAAGTACCAGTTGGAACAGCAGTTCCAGGAGCAAGGAGGTTTTACGCTCAGTGAAGATGAGTGGGGGAAGGAGTGGGGAGAGCTCATTAGAATAGCTACATCAGAGCAACGTTCTTCAACAAATTCCAAAGATCTTGCTAGCAATACACTTCACAGAAGGAGTTCTGTTAGACCAAATTACGAGAGTCTTGAAGAGATCCATGTCTTTGTCCTGGCACACGTTCTCAAGCGGCCGGTGATTGTGCTGGCTAATACAGTGCTCCAGGACATGCACGGCCAGGACTTTGCACCCATATACTTCAGTGGTATTTACCTTCCCCTGGAGTACAACCCAAAGCACTGCTTCAAGTCACCCATAGTCTTAGCATATGAGGGGGCGCACTTTTCCCCTCTCCTTGCCAAGGACACGCCTTCCTCAAAGAAGCAGTCAAAAGTTCTGCAAGTCAGTGTTCGGAACCAAGCTGTCATCCCACTTGTGTCACCTGATGGTCACATGCTCACACTTCAGTTTGTTGTTGATCCCAAGAAAGATAATGTTGATGAGTTCAGGAAAATGGCTGCCAATGCTTCTAAAGGAGAATTGCCAGATCACTACATTACTTTACTTGAAAGTTACATGGACGTGAGGTGGATTAGTTTGACAGTCAACAAAAAGTCCCCTTTTCAGGAGACTACACCCACTGCCACGCCCTGGAAAGTTCCCTCGGTGCGTTTCCCAGCTGCTCAAATCCTGTATCAAGGACGCCCCACCTACCAGGAAGCCTTGCTGAAAAGCTACTATCGAGTAGCTCTTGACAGGTTTGAGGAATATAAGGAGGACTGTCGCGAGATGGAGGCAGAGAAGCTGAGGAGACAAGAAGAAGCTTCTAGAGAGGTTGTTGGAGATTGGGAGAGAATGCCTTGCAGAACAGAAGGTTGTGCAATGTTTGGTACAGTTGACACCAACTTCCTTTGCTCTCAGTGCTACCGAAACCAGCAAGATGGTGATGTGAAGGGGAAGTCCCCCCAAACAAGTGATACCAGCTTAGCAGGTGAAAATGACCCTGTATCCAATGGTAGTTCCACGTCTGTTGCTTCTACGCAGATATCATCAGTTGATGATGTCCAGCCATCCCCCACCAGCCATTCGGACAAACTACTAACTCACGGCTCTATCAACACCACACAGGCAAATGGAAACACAACCAATCACTCACAGTCAAAGCCTAAATTTGAAAGTGAGCCTTTGACCAAGAAAGATGGAGTTAGTGGCCAGCCTTCGTCCAAGAATGATGGAGTGAGTAACCAGCCTTCGTCCAAGAGTGATGGAGAGAGCAACCAGCCTTCGTCCAAGAGTGATGGAGAGAGCAACCAGCCTTCGTCCAAGAGTGATGGAGAGAGCAACCAGCAGTCTACTAAACAGATCAGTGAGAAGGCCAGTGCAATTGCTCAGAAGATAGCTGAGAACGTCCGCCGAAGTCCTGTGCTTGGCTCAAAGCGAGTACCATACACACGAGGGTATTCCAGGGATCATGTCCAGCCTCTGGGCATGGACGAGATTCCAGATCAAATGGGAGTGGGAACACAGAAGAGGCCCATATGCAAAGGAGAAGGTTGTGACTTCTTTGCTTCAGAGCAGTTTAGTGGATACTGCTCTCAATGCTTTAAGAAACAAAGCAACTAACACACACTGGGCTTGCGTTGGCAGCATGGATAGCACACATTTGTATTTTATGGGACAAATGTAAATTTCTATGTATGTATGTATGTATTACAACATTGCTGATATATTTGCACAGAAAATTAATATTTATTGTACAATATGTGTATGGTGTCTGGTTATATACTATTGTATGGAGGTAGACTATGTCAGTGCACATGGGTGTGGTCCAGGCAAATAATTATATATTTGCCTGGACCACACCCACTGACATAGTCTACATCCATGCAATGGTATATACTGGAATGGGCGCTAATTTTCACGGGGGCGTACATTTCCCAAATGAAGAACTTAATTGGCCGTAAATCGTGATTTTAGTTTCATGTTTTGACTTGTCCCTACTATATCCTGGACAAACATTCTATGTATCTAACCAAATATTTGCGAATGCATGCATATTTGTGACATTTGCGAAAATAAAATCCCACGAAAATTAGCCTATATGGTACTTCCTTCAGCCACTGTAGACCAGAAATGCACATGGTAGGAAGCAAGGCCTAGATGTAAGACTTCACAACACAAAGCAGTCAATGTAAGACATCATGTTGTGGAATCCATCGAAATCTGTTCATGATGGGCTGCCATTCCCAATTCCCTTGCAGTTTCTTTTGTAGCTTCTGAACTGGAAATGGGACTGGCCACCACCACAGGGCGATATCCCATTTCTCTTCTCATTTCCACTACATGCCGTCCACTACCCTCAGCCAAATCAGAATGGGTCTCCTGAGGTGGTAGTAGGTGAATCCAGTGAAGCAAGATTGAATGAAGGTAAAGGTGTGTGTGTGTGTGTGTGTGTGTGTGTGTGTGTGTGTGCGGACAGAAGAGAAGGTGGAATGAAGTTGTCAAGGATGATCTCAAGAAGTGCGACCTTCTAGCAGACTGGAGGGATGTAGCTAGTCAGAGGGAAGCCTGGAGAGGGGTAGTCAAGATGGCAGCCAATGAACTGAACCAACAGCTAGAATTGTCAGAGAAAGAGAAGAAGGACCAACTAAAGAAGAGAAGGGAGGCAGGAGTCCAATCTGCATCATATGCTGTGTCCTGTAATGAGCCAGGGTGTTCATTCACCTCCATTTCCAACGCTGGGCTCACAAACCACAAGAGACAGAAGCACGGTCCAGCAGCACTGCCACCAGTACTTTCAACTGCAAGGATTCAGCATGCACGTGAAACATTGTCGTGGTAGACGACAAGCAGTTTAACTGACTGTGGCCTGTACCGCTCATGAGCGAACACAGAGAAGGAGGAGGAGTGTGTGTGTGTGTGTGTGTGTGTGTGTGTGTGTGTGTGTGTGTATTCTGTACCTAACCTGGGATTGCAGGGCCTTGAATGTGGCTTGAACTACATTGAGCAGGTTAGTTGATCCAAGGATTTTTGCCCTCAAGTCTGAGATGCCAACAAGCTTGCACACAGCACTCACTGCTCTGTGACACTGCAAACCGAAGCCTATTGGAGGTCACGTGACAGTCACATGTGAGGTCTCATGACAGTCACATTAACATCAGGTTGTGGAAAGATAGAATCCATTCACCTTTAACTTTGCGTTCCATAAGGATATTTGTCCGACAGAATTTGGAACTGAGGCTGTGGTAGACTGTGAATCCAAAATGGAAACTCGGATGAAGCATGCCAGCTGGAATAGGGATGGACGAAGCAGGACTCACTTGTATGCTGCTCACATCGAGGAAGGAACTGGAGACGCATAACTGCTCTGTTCTTAGCCTGCAGTAGGTCCAATAGGATACTGACACACCCACCGTAAGGATAGCACACCCACTTTCAGTACAACACACCCACCGTGGCACACCCACTATCAGGGCAACACATGCACCATTAGAATGACACGCCCACTATCAAGATGACACACCCACTATTAGGGCATTACACCATGATTACACACACCAGTAGAATAACACATCCACCATGCAGGTAACACACCCACAATCAGGATGACACACCCACCTTCCTTATGGCTGTCTTAGCATCTTGCCCTTTGCCAGTAGCATATCCAGCAGCGCCATCTCCATTGCCAACAACAACCAAAGCTCGCAAAGATGACTTCTTCCCTCCTTTAGTTTGATTGGACACTCTCCGCAGCTTAAGGGCAGCCAAGGTAGAGAATATCAGCTAGGAACACGTAGACAATCCAACAGAAACAAACCTCAATAATGATGGACTCAAAATTGATCAATGGCTCTAAAGTGAACAAAATTCTCAACAAGAATACAATTAGAAGCACTTGCATGCCACCAACCTCCATTCGGTAGCTCAGGACAACCAACATGTCTGCCTCCCCATATCTTCCCCGACCATCCTTTTTTTCCCCAATTCTTCTCTGAAAGAGGACGAGCTGATCGTTTCTCACCTTAAAAGACAAGGGCAGGGGAGGGAAGGGGTAGAGAAGAGTAGTCTACCAGGCCAGCACAGCCACCATCACCACTCACCTGGTAGTTCCCTATCCACAGCTGCATTTTCCCATTTCCATTCTGCATCACTGATGGTCCTGGGTCCCAAATCCTTACTTCGCACCCAGTTTTCTCCATATTTGGGTTTTGGAAGAGGTAAGCTCAGACCAGGCCAACGCAACCCTTTCGTTCCTACAAACACATCACCTCTGTCACACATCACCTCCGTTACTCATCCAAAATCACATCAGTTACACATCTCAACTGCCAAAAACATATCACACACACACACACACACACACACACACACACACACACACACACACACACACACACGCTCACACACACACTTGTAACTTGTAATGCCACAGCCCGCAGTGCGGGCTATATTGTGGCCCCCTCGTTGGGCCCCCAAAAGGGGCCAACTGGGGGGCGAGCCACCAGACACCAGTGAGGGAGAGACCCACTGGATATGGGCCCAGCTGCCCCCACCATCCCTGATGGCACCCTCGTGCTATCAGGGGTTGCCCATCTGTGAGGTTGCAAGCCCCACGAGATGGGTAGGGCTGGGCTGCAGCTGAAGAGCGGTGGCGTGTCCACCTACACACACACACACACACAGAGACCTTGTCCCATATAAAGAGGTTCTTTGCTGGTGAAGTCCTTCCGTCCTCCTTTCTTCCGGCCTTTCCCACCACGACCACCACGACCACTCGACATAGACTTCAAAAGTTCTTCATAACTCCCTGTAACGCGCCAAGCAGAACAAAATGGCTCACATAGACAAGTAGCATAGGTAATCTCGATAAAACCATATCCTGGTTCCAGTAATAACGAGGCGATGCCTGCATAGCGTGTTAACTTCTATCTATACTTGTACATTACGCAAGGGTTTGGTGTATGTACTTACGTCTTTCAATGGGGTTGCGAGCGTACGAGCGGACTTGACTTCCAGCTAAGAAGGTAGAAACAGTTGAACGATAAATTTATATAGCAAATGTAGTAACCACATCAGCAAATCGGATTGTGTAAGTGCACCGCTACCTCTAGTGACATCCACGATCGATATTCGAGCAGGCAAACAACGGAAATGCGCAAAGGCCTTTGCCATATGACGGCCCACGGGACAACTAGTACTGGCCATGGAGCAGCATCATCTGTGGGGAAAGGGCAGCCATTTTAACTACTATTGCGACATACATGCTTGTCCAAGTCTGTGTGGCCTGAACACCTCCTGTATACGGCCCGGACCATCTGCCCATGGGCCACCTCAGGAGGTATTACTAAATGCACCTTTAGTAAGGACTCCCTGCATGTCCACAGGCTACAGACTAAGAGCATCTGTACAAGCGCATGGTTTCTGCAGAGTGGGTGGGTCTGGAGACGAGACAAGAAAACAGCCAGAGATCGAGGGAACATTCTGGGACATGACTACCAGGCAAACGAGGACTCCCAAACAAAAGAACAATTCATAGAAGAAATAATTTCATTACACTAAACACAAAATATACAGATTAAGGAAAAATGAAATGATAGAGTGAAAATCAGGCTAAAATTCAACTCAAATCCTGACAAGACCTCCATTGAAAGCGACACTCACTCTGTACACAAATATAAATACAGTTTAAACGTCTCACGCAAGGGAAATAGAAAACAGGGAAAATATAACTTTGTACAGTGATTTGAAATTTGTTGCCAATTACATGATCGTCACATGTCTGTCACATGCCAGACAAGTCTCTGCCCAGAGTTCCCAAACTCACAAAACAGTGCAGCAACAACTGCTTTCTGCATCAGAAGGAATAGGACAAGGGGAATTCCAGCATAATAAAGTACTGGCTGTACTTTCTGTGTACTGTGTGTACTGTGTGTGTTGTGTGTACTGTGTGTGCTGTGTGTACTGTGTACTGTGTGTGCTGTGTGTGCTGTGTGTACTGCGTGTATTGTGTATGCTGTGTGTACTATGTACTGTGTGTACTGTGTACTGTGTATGCTGTGTGTACTGTGTACTGTGTGTACTGTGTGTCTTGTGTGTGCTGTGTGTGCTGTGTGTACTGTGTGTCTTGTGTGTACTGTGTGTGCTGTGTGTGCTGTGTGTACTGTGTGTACTGTATGTACATATTGCATGCTTTTTAGTGTGTGTGTGTAGTGTGCTTAATCTGTGTAGTGTGTATACATGTCCCTGTGCACTGTAACAATATGAGGTGTGGTCAGCAGTGGGTGTGGTCAATGTAGCAGCCTTACTTGGCTCTGGAGGAGGTGGGTTGGGTGGAGGGTTCGGTGACTGAGGTAGGGGGGAAGGCATGATGGCTTTAAATGGTTTAACAGATGGAAGAGCCTTGGACGGAGCTTTCTGTAGCAAGAGAGAGTCTTAGAGTCAAAGATACACAGAACCCTCTTCTACATGGACATGTCTATGTATCACACACACACACACACACACACACACACACACACACACACACACACACACACACACACACACACACATACACACACACACACACACACACACACACACACACACACACACACACCACACACACCACACACATACACCACACACACACATAACCCGGACATTTTGTGTTCATGAACATGCATTCATTTGTAGTGTGTGTGTGTGTGTGTGTGTGTGTGTGTGTGTGTGTGTGTGTGTGTGTGTGTGTGATGTGTGTGTGTGTGCGTGTGTGTGATGTGTGTGTGTGTGTGTTTGTGTGTGCGTGCGTGTGTGTAGTGTGGTGTGTGTGCATGCGTGTGTGTGTGTGTGTGTGTGTGTGTGTGTGCGTGTGTGTGTGCATGTGTGTGTGCATGCATGCATGTTTATGTGTGTGTGTGTGTGTGTGTGTGTGTGTGTGTGTGTGTGTGACCACCCTCTACTCTCTCCTACCGGGTAGCGGTTGGCAGACTGGTACTCAGGAGGCAGGTCAAAGCATTGACTGATGGTCAAGTTCTTAATTCTCTCTGGATCTCCATCTTTGTCGGCAATTTCTGGCCCTGTGAAATACACAGCCAACACACACACACACACGTGTGCCATAACAAAGGGTCATTGTTTGAAGTACCTGCACTCAACCATTCCTATGATGTGATCAACACTTGCACACAGGCTGACACACATTCCATGCTGTACTCCAGCACACAGACTAACACACTAGAACATTGCTAGGACAACATCTACACAAGCGAGCATGCTGCTACCAAATGCAAACACGAATATCCACAAAGAACTACTTGAATTCCATAGACAACCAGCAGCTGTGCTGAGCATCAATTGATGGGGGAACTACCATTCAATGGTAAGGTATAACTCTAAGAGATACATTCACCTGTGCATCTGTGTTTGTGTGTGTGTGTGTGTGTATGGGCTTGCGTGCATGTGTGTTGTCATGTAAACGTACTATCATCATGGAACAATGGCGAAAGCACTGTTCCTCGTGCCTTGTAAGTGGCAAGGAAAGCTTGTTCAACATCATCAAGGGAATTATGGACCACAGTCTACAGAGCAGAGGGCAGCAGTAAAGTGAGAAGACACACACACACACACACACACACACAGACACACACACACACGCACACACACACATACATACACACACACACACACACACACACACAAACACACACACACAAACACACACACACACACACACACACACACACACACACACACAGTAGACACCTTGCCCTGCATGATGTACCCTCCATTCATCTTTGTCACAGTGTGGGAATGGAACATTATCCCTTCGTCATCCCTGGAGAGATAGAAAGGTGCTTACAGCAACCAAACACCCAAGTCATCATCCAATCCAATACCCAAATCAAAACCCAATCCTACACCCAAACACCCATCCAAACCCCCATCCAAACCAACATCCACCCAAACACCCATCCAAACACCCATCCAAACACCATCCCAAACACCCACCCTAACACCCCTCCAAACACCCCACAACCACCCACCCATCCATACATCCACCCAAACACCCACCCAAACACCCATCCAAACACCCACCCAAACAAACACCCACCCAAACACCATCCCAAACACCCACCCAAACACCCATCCAAACATCCACCCAAACACCCACCCAAACACCCACCCAAACAAACACCCACCCACCCAAACACCCCCCAAACACCCATCCAAACACCCACTCAAACACCCATCCAAACACCCACCCAAACAAACACCCACCCACCCAAACACCATCCTCACTTCAGCTTCACATAGAATAACCACTCCGGATATGAGTTGCTGTTAATGACCAGGTAGGAGGCAGGACCTCCATGGTAGGTGAGCAGACCCTCCGCTTGATCAGATGACAGGTCATCAAATACATACCTGGGTATATTATGGGATGGCAAACAGGATACATTATGGGATGGCCAATCTGGCTTACAAAGCTGCAGAAGTTGTATATCTTAAGCATTGTGGGCATCATCAGTGGGTGGGCCAGTGGATGGGTCAACGAGTGGGTCAGTGAAAAGTAGACAATGTTGTAAACACCACAGACAGTGAAAGGAAAGATACGTACTTGAGGAATGCTTGCAACAATGACTATGAGTTGTGCTGTTGACAACTAATGGCCAAAAGGTGAAAAAATAACAAATTCAACTTCTCTCACAAAATAACAAAAAAATGTTGCAATAAGAAATGGATGCTCACAACCACCATGAACAGGACCACACCTCCAACATGGGTGCCGGTCACACCTCCAACATAGATGGGGGTTACACCTACACCATGAACAGGACCACACCTCCAACATGGGTGCCGGTTACACCTCCAACATAGATGGGGGTTACACCTACACCATGAACAGGACCACACCTCCAACATGGGTGCCGGTCACACCTCCAACATAGATGGGGGCTACACCTACACCATGAACAGGACCACACCTCCAACATGGGTGCCGGTCACACCTCCAACATAGATGGGGGCTATACCTACACCATGAACAGGACCACACCTCCAAACTGGGTGGCGGTCACACTATGTTGGGGGCTACACCTACACCATGAACAGGACCACACCTCCAAACTGGGTGGCAGTCACACTGTGTTGGGGGCTACACCTACACCATGAACAGGACCACACCTCCAAACTGGGTGGCAGTCACACTGTGTTGGGGGCTACACCTACACCAGGGACACGGAGGGTCATACCTCCAACGTGGGTGGGGTCCACACCCACACAAGGGACAGGGTCCATACCTGTATGGTGGGCAAGGGCCACACCTCCAATGTGGGCAAGGGCCACACCCACACAGTGGAAAAGGGTCACACCCACACTGTTGACAGGATTCTACTCCTGTTACTCAAATCAGAACTCAGAAGACATCTCTCCTCGAGTAACCAACTCACCATCCCGCGTCGAATCTATCCACCTTCTGTCCTGGTTTAGTTCTCTTTCTCTCGTTTTGCGACTCGTCAATCACTTCGTCTATTCTGCGCGCGCGCTCCTCGCAGCACAGAGCCTTGTCAGGGACAGTGAAGCTGTAGCCTGAGGTTCAATACCAAAGATACACTATCACATTCAACTCGAACCTCACAAAATCACACACAACACTATCAGTTGCTCTCACACCATAGGTCAAGCAAGTACCTCTATTCCCCTCCATTTCCGAGCTGCACTCGAGGGGTTGGACCACTCCTGCTTTTCTCTGAACACGCCTTTGGAGTACACGAGGGGATCTCCTCAAAATGGATGGCAAGAAAAAGAAAGTCCCCGTCCTCTCTCTGAATACACCTGCCACTGACACTCGATCTCCACAAGACCAAAATGACGGCTTACCGGAGCAAATGGCCACAACCAAGTGAGTTTGCGCCTTCAAGGTTGCCCGTTTAGCGAGTTTACGCAAATTTTCCTCTGCTCTTGTTCTCTTGTCCCTTGGGATGGGTAGTTGGGAAGCACTCCTTAGTGCTGTCTCAGAAATGGACATTTGCAGTGAACAGAAAACATACATGAAAGAGTTTCTTCAGAAAAAGAAGCGAGTTGTGGATGTGTTTGGTACCAGTGGTGGAATGAAGGAAGAGGACTACGACAGATTAGAAGAACTAGGTAGTGGGAACGGTGGAAGTGTATTGAGGGTTAAACACAAAATGACAGATGTAGAAATGGCTCGCAAGGTATGCAAACATGCATGGTAGCTGAACATTTGGGCTTACCTACCCCCCTCTTCCCTCACCAGTCTCCCCCCCCCCCCCCCATTCTCACTTGCTACCCTCCACCCTCACTTACTCCCCTCCACCCTCACCAGTTCCCCTCCACCCTCACCTAATCCTCTCCACACACAATGGTCAGTGTGCCCACCTTTCTTCTTTGATGCTTGCTTCAAATTGGCCAAATTTGTATTGTTTTGCATGTTGTGCTCAGTTCCTGCATGTTGTGCTCAGTTCCTGCATGTTGTGCTCAGTTCCTGCATGTTGTGCTCAGTTCCTGCATGTTGTGCTCAGTTCCTGCATGTTGTGCTCAGTTCCTGCATGTTGTGCTCAGTTCCTGCATGTTGTGCTCAGTTCCTGCATGTTGTGCTCAGTTCCTGCATGTTGTGCTCAGTTCCTGCATGTTGTGCTCAGTTCCTGCATGTTGTGCTCAGTTCCTGCATGTTGTGCACAGTTCCTGCATGTTGTGCTCAGTTCCTGCATGTTGTGCTCAGTTCCTGCATGTTGTGCACAGTTCCTGCATGTTGTGCTCAGTTCCTGCATGTTGTGTACAGTTCCTGCATGTTGTGCTCAGTTCCTGCATGTTGTGTACAGTTCCTGCATGTTGTGCTCAGTTCCTGCATGTTGTGCTCAGTTCCTGCATGTTGCCTCCCAGTTTTCCTCAAATCTTTTCACTTATGATTTGCTACACTCTCCCTCCCTCCCCTCAGATAATCTACCTGGATGTCAACCCACAAGTTCGAACTCAGATTTTAAGAGAACTGACGATTCTTCACGAATGCAACTCCCCGTACATTGTTGGTGTCTATGGTAACTTTTACCACAACAAAGAGATCTCGATTGTCATGGAGCATATGGTGAGCATGTCTTCTTGTTGTAGTCCGCCAATAGACGGGGTGTGGTGATTCTGTTCCTATTCTCATTTCAGGATGGTGGGAGCCTGGACAAAATTTTGAAATGTGGAGGTCGCATACCTGTTGACATGATTCAGAGAATAGCCTTTGCAGTGTGTTCAGGTCTTAAGTACCTGAAAGAGACCCACGGGATCATACACCGAGGTGGCCACCACCCAACAGGTGTGTCCTGCCTCCTCCAATCATGTGCATCTTCTCCCATTGGCTACTACAGATGTAAAGCCTTCCAATATCCTGGTAAACAGCAATGGGGAGATAAAACTGTGTGATTTTGGAGTCAGTGGTCAGCTGATCAACTCCTTGGCAACGTCATTTGTGGGAACAAGTTCATATATGGCAGTGAGTGGTGTGTACTGTGTACTGTGTGTGTTGGGTGTTGGGTGTACACTGTCTACTGTGTGTGTATGTGTGTGTATGTGTGTGTGTGTGTGTGTGTGTGTGTGTGTGTGTGTGTGTGTGTGTGTGTGTGTGTGTGTGTGTGTGTTGGGTGTGTACTGTGTGATAGGTTGTGTGTACTGTCCTGGAGTGTGAAAGTGGGGAAGGGTGTGCAGTCCTGGAGTGTGAAGTCAGGGAAGGGTGTGCTGTCCTGGAGTGTGTAGGCAGGGAAGCGTGTGCTCTGTTACATGTTATGAGCTTTAAGGTCTTCATCTTAATCAGCACTTCTTTGTTTGCTGAATTGTAAACTACATTACCCTGTTTATCATAACTTTGTGTATGTAGGTACATACACACACATATGTGTGTGTGTGTGTTGTGTGTGTGTGTGTATGTGTGTGTGTTGTGTGTTTGTGGTGTGTGTGTGTGTGTGTGTGTGTGTGTGTGTGTGTGTGTGTGTGTGTGTGTGTGTGTGTTTATGGTGTGTGTGTGTGTGTGTGTGTGTGTGTGTGTGTGTGTGTGTGTGTGTGTGTGTGTGTGTGTGTGTGTAGCCAATGTGTAACATGTATTGGTTCTATATTGGGGTTTCTCCTAACCCTCCTCTCAGCCTGAGCGACTACTAGGGTCCACCTACTCCGTGCTGTCGGACATCTTTTCACTTGGACTGTCACTGGTGGAGATGGCCTTAGGAAGATATCCTCTTCCAGTTGCTACTGATGAGGAAATTGAAGAAGAAATGTCCTTACCACCAGCTGGAGCAGAATCTCCAAGAGAGGGAGGAAATAAAGCTTACACCAGACACTCTTCACTCAGCCATTTTACACTCATGGCATTGATATGCAAAGATGTGAGATGACCTAGCTATGTGTGGGACACACCCAGTGAAACACACCCACTTACTAGGACACATTTGCTAGTATTCACATACATACTGGTACACACCTACTGGTACACACCCACTAGTACACACCCACTAGTACACACCCACTGGTACACACCCACTGGTACATTACCACTAGTGTACACCCACTGGTACACACCCACTAGTACACACCAACTTGCATAGCATACCAGTGCACATTCAGTTGCCAACATGTACTGGACACACCCATCATAAGTGGGGGACACACCCACCACAAGTGGGGACTCACCCATCATAAGTGGGGACACACCCATCATAAGTGGGGGATGCACCCATCATAAGTGGGGACACACCCATCATAAGTGGGGACACACCCATCATACATGGGGAGATGCCCATCGTAAGTGGGGGGCACACCCATCTGCTTATGTATATTTTATGTACGCAACAAGTAAAGCTGAGTTGCATTGTGGTCTATGGTTCTACAGGAGCCACCTCAGCTACCAGAGAAATACTTTTCTGAAGACGTGAGGGAGTTTGTCTCCTTATGGTGAGCTGAATACCTTGTGGTTTGGCTGAAGGTCAATTTGTTACAGTAGATTTAAAGATGTCAAGACTTCAGCTGTGTACATCTGTCAGTACCCTGTGTACATCTGTCAGTACTCTGTGTACATCTGTCAGTACTCTGGCATTGGTTTGAGGTTGTGCATAGTAGTTTTACTTAGCAGCAGAAAGAAATCACCTGAGGTCTTTTATAAGTGGGTGGGGCTACCACTAGATGGGTGGGGTCTCTGGTAGGTGTGTAAGGTCTTGCAAGGTGGGTGGGGTCTCTGGTAGGTGTGGCAGGTGGCAGATTACACACAATGTCATAGGATTATTGCAATTACTTCCTGTTGTCTTGTCCTCTTCTACGAAAGTGGTGTAGTATGATTGTGCACTGCAAAGCAACAGGTGGAACCATCATCAATAGGTGCTCTGTCACCAGCTTTGTTCCATTGGGTGATGTGGTTAGGTGGCCAGTGATTTGAGGGCTTTCGGGCTATCCATTTAAACTGTGTTCTCCATGCTGTGAGACTGTGTGACCCTCATCCTGTGACCTACATATGTGTGTGTGTATGTATGTGTGTGTGTGTGTGTGTTTGTGTGTGTGTGTGTGTGTGTGTGTGTTTGTGTGTGTGTGTGTGTGTGTGTGTGTGTTCGTGTGTGTGTGTGTGTGTGTGTGTGTGTGTGTGTGTGTGTGTTTGTGTTTGTATTTGTGTGTGTGTGTGTGTGTCTGTGTGTGTGTGTGTGTGTGTGTTTGTGTTTGTATTTGTGTGTGTGTGTGTGTGTGTGTGTGTGTCTATGTGTCTGTGTGTCTGTGTGTGTGTGTGTGTGTCTGTGAGTCTGTGTGTGTGTCTGTGTGTCTGTGTGTGTGTGTGTGTGTGTGTGTGTGTGCATGGGTGTGTGTGTGTGTGTGTGTGTGCATGGGTGTGTGTGTGTGCACTCTTAATTGTGAACATGTGACTGAAAGCAGAAGTGAACACATACGTACAGTAGGTGCGTATGCAGTATAGTCTTCAAAGCTGTTTTGAAAATTGTGTAATGTCTTCTGTTTCTTTGTAGTTTGAGAAAAGAGCCTAGAGAGAGAGGAGACTTGGCCGTTCTGTTGGTAAGTTGTTGTCATGGTAGTATGTACTCCAATACTGTCACTTCACTCCTTGCCTCACCCCCATTGAGTACCTTCACTCCTTGCCTCACCCCCATTGAGTACCTTCACTCCTTGCCTCACCCCCATTGAGTACCTTCACTCCTTGCCTCACCCCCATTGAGTACCTTCACTCCTTGCCTCACCCCCATTGAGTACCTTCACTCCTTGCCTCACCCCCATTGAGTACCTTCACTCCTTGCCTCACCCCCATTGAGTACCTTCATTTTGTCATTGATTCAATTGTAATAAGTCTGTGTCAATCCCTGCCTGTACTAAGTACCTGTTTGTAGGTGTGGCTGCACCTGTTAGGGGGTGTGGTTGTTCCTCCTTGGGCAGGTGATTATACCTGTTGGGGTGTGTGAGAAGTATGAATACACACCAAACACACACCAAACACACACACGCACGCACACACACACACACACACACACACACACACACACACACACATACACGCATCTTTTTCATTTGCTGCTTTCTCTTCGATGCAGTCTCACTCATTCCTTACTTCTTGTGGTGTTGGGATAAATGAGTTTGCCCAATGGGTTAGGAAGACTATGCCACCATCTAAATGATTGCGAGGAATAAACAATCTAATTTTGTTTGTTTTTGGATGATCTAGTTTGAAGGAATTCTGTAACTAAAATGCGTTATTTATGCTTGCTCAATTATGTATATTATTGACACTTCTATTATGTTCATCACTATTGCTTGCTATTGACTTCAACGTCTCCACTTTGTCAACGTACACATTTGTGGTTACGTCTGAGGCACGCACACATCCACTACTCTGAGGCATACATCCACTACTCTGAGGCACGCACACATCCACTACTCTGAGGCATGCACACATCCACTACTCTGAGGCATACATCCACTACTCTGAGGCACGCACACATCCACTACTCTGAGGCATGCACACATCCACTACTCTGAGGCATGCACACATCCACTACTCTGAGATAGGATTTTGACAAGTGGGGAATTTGAGCATTCTGCCCTTTCTAATCAATGCATGTTGCTGAATAGATCACATGACCTGGAGCCCCTCCCCCTCCCTACTGTCACTTCTTGAAGTAGGACAGCACAGTTGACATCACTTGACATGGAATTCTAGAGACCAAAAAAACACTTGTTCTTAGTCTCTCGATACCTTTTATTTCAGAACTTTAGGTGTTGGGGTGTATGGGGTTGGGGTGTATGGGGTTGGGGATTGAGGGTGTGGGGGTATGGGGTGGGGATTGAGGGTGTGGGGGGTATGGGGTGGGGATTGAGGGTGTGGGGGGTATGGGGTGGGGATTGAGGGGATTGGAGATATTACTTTGTTTTACTACTAGAAAATGTAGTAGAGCAGTTGTTCAGGATAGGGAGCCAAACATTGCAGAATGCATCAAAGGACGAAAGCAATTTGTAATGCATGTAACTGCTGGAACAAGAATTACTTCAGGCATGCAGTAATCTGCCCAGTTACATCAGAAAGGAGAGGAATTAACAATCACACAGGAGTCTTGGGCTAGGAAGCTAACAACTATTTACTTTATCTTACCCGTCAAGTGCACTATATGTTCAGATGACACTACCTACCCATGGCCAACAAAGTAGTTCCTGGTACTGCACAGTCATCTGTCTGCAGTACTCTCCACAGGTTTTGTCTTCTAAGAGGTTTCAACCACCACTGCATCCTTCCCACCCTCCCTCCCTCCAGTCCTCCCTCCCTCTCTCCCTCCCTCTCTGGATCCGTCCCTCTCTCCCTCTCTCTCCTTCTCTTCTTTTAACTTGTCACCATTGTTATTTAAAAGTGCAGGTAAGTACATGTAAATAGATACACTATAGAGGTAACAGGTGGGCAGAGGTAGTCCTAACACTGCCAAAGATGCTCAGAAGAATGTGCACAGTTAAAGTTGGGAAAACATAAAAAGAATATTAATGAGATACAATACACAGACACAGCAAAGTAGAGTAAAGCTAGGTAAAGCTAAGCAGTCATTTGTCTTCAGTCCAGTTCTGCTTGCACCAAGTTTGTCTTCAGTCCAGTTCTGCTTGCACCAAGTATGGAATGATCCCTCAATGAATTGGTGGATGACCTCTCGCTCCAGTTCTTTCCTCTACTCTCCCTCTCCCTCTCCCTCTCTCCCTCTCCCTCTCCCTCCCTCTCTCCCTCTCCCTCTCCCTCTCCCTCTCCCTCTCCTCTGGCATACAGACACATGATGCTCCATAATAAGTACCAGGGTTCTATCTAGGATTAAAATTTTGGAGGGAAGCTTGAGTATGACAATACTGGTCTGGCATGTTTTGATGTGGTATTGTATGTAGCTAGCATGTAGGTATTGTATGTAGCTAGCATGTAGGTATTGTATGTAGCTAGCATGTAGGTATTGTATGTAGCTAGCATGTAGGTATTGTATGTAGCTAGCATGTAGGTATTGTATGTAGCTAGCATGTAGGTATTGTATGTAGCTAGCATGTAGGTATTGTATGTAGCTAGCATGTAGGTATTGTAGTTTTTAGGTTGTACAAGGTGGTATCTGAGGCCATTTTAGACCATTCAAGGTTGAGTTTGACACTCAAGTAGGGCCTTCTCTGCAGTAATTTGCACTACAGTTGGAATTTTGGGGGTAGAAGCTGCCCCCTCACTGGATAGAACCATGAGTACACAAACTGGATTGACAAGAGAAGGAGGGAGGGATGCGGTCAATCTCACACACTCCCTACCTCTTGGCAAAATGACAGACTGTCTGCTTCTAATATAGAACACGTCAGTTGCTTCCACTCTTTGCCCTCGCAGACTGCCACACAAACTATCCAACATGTCCCATTGAGTTTGCAAGAGTGCACCTAGCATGTGGTTCTGCCTCCCCTGCAAAGCCATCTTGTACAGTGTGTGGGTTCTTGTAGTCTGGCCTAGCCGGCTGAAAACAGCTGTGTCAACATACAGATGGTCTATGCCTACAGCTTTATTGCCACAGGGCGAATGACTCGCGTTCGTACCAATGACAGAGGAAGGCATGAGTCGAGATGCCTGTGTGTTGAGCCATGGATACTTGAGCAGATCGATACACTCTTTAGTATACGATACGTGTTCTCGTTATAATTGGCATTAGATCCGGATACTGCATAACACGAACTCGTCGAGGTCCGTCGCTCCCAGAGAACGCATGCTTGCTAATGGCATTCACGAGTCCGGAGATTTGACAAAAGGTGATAATAACCGAGGATATAACAGTTCGGCTAGAAAATCGTCCATAAAATCATAGATAGTAGAGAATTTTGAAAGTTATGAAAAGTTATTCAGGCCAATGTGACTAATGTCTTTCAAAGAAAGAAATATCGTGTTTGTACTCCTCGCGTCGCTGACTATAACTGGTGAGTGGTGCTTGCATTGATGTCTGATAAATAGCAAGTCTTGATTCCGGTCTGGACTTGCCCGTCTGTGTTGAGATCTTGTACATATTTGCTTTCAAGAAGAATGGTCTAATTGGCAGGGTCCAGACAAACATTTCATAAGCTTCTCCTCCGATTCACCAGTGATCAGAGTCGGATTTTGTAGAAAAGGCACATACGAAGCTGTTAAAGT
>CAUJGJ010000319.1:0-15000 GCA_963170055.1 Halisarca cf. caerulea | reverse complement strand
AGAGACCCCACCCCCATTTTGAGAGGGTAAACACAACTCTCCCACCCACCCATGTTGAGAGGGTAAATATGA
The DNA here is from genome assembly GCA_963170055.1 of Halisarca cf. caerulea. Lineage (NCBI taxonomy): Eukaryota > Metazoa > Porifera > Demospongiae > Chondrillida > Halisarcidae > Halisarca > Halisarca cf. caerulea. The sequence goes on along the minus strand of CAUJGJ010000319.1, from coordinate 14,928 downwards.
CACTCCCACTCCCCATGTTGAGAGGTAAATATGACACACACACACACACCCATGTTGAGAGGTAAATATGACACACACACACACCCATGTTGAGAGGGTAAATATGACACTCCCACCCCCCATGTTGAGAGGGTAAATATGACACTCCCACCCGCCCATGTTGAGAGGGTAAATGTGAGACTCCCACCCCCCCTATGTTGTGAGGTAAATGTGTGCCATGTGCTTACATATATGGAATATTCTGGTAGGAAACTTGTTCCAGATTTTAACTTGTTGAACTTGCGCCCTTTCTTGTTGAAAGTTCCTGTTTTGTTCAGCAGCTGACTACCTTGAACTCTTTGAGTTGTACTGAGGAATGATTGAGTATCATCAGTTGAGCTTTCATCTTGTCTCAGTCTCTTGTCTTTCTCTGTCGTCACTTCTGGAGGACGTTTAACTCCTGTCTTGGCCACTCCAAAGGGCACTTCAGACTCTGTTAGTTTGTTCTGTTCTGTGACAGAATCACTGTCATTTGCAATCAGCACTTCTTCTAAATGCTCCAACTCAGTGTTACCTTGCTCTTGAATACTGGCATGGTCGGGAGAATTAGCCAACTGGGCACTGAGTGTCACAATAACGTCATCTTGGGGATCCTGGGATGTCACAGAGGTTGATTGGCACTCTTCGGTGCTTGCTACATCATGTTCGGACATGACTTGCGTGTCAACCTGGCTGGTCACCTCAGATGCAACTGAGGGTGCAACGTTATCCACAGGCTCTTTCTTTTTCCGTGGCTTTCCCTTTGGCCATCCCTTCCTTTTTACTACTGCTGAAACATCTGGTTTTGCTACCTTCTTATTCCGTCCAACCTTTCTCTTCACCTGTTCAGATGGACCTAAAGATGGCTTAGATGCAGCCTCACTACCACCAGTCTGCTGTGAACCATCTCCTACCAATCCATCATCCACCACATGTGAGCTACGCTCCTTCACTACCTCACCATCATCCATCTGCTGAGAGTTACCCTCCTTAACTACATCATCACCTATCTGCCAAGAACCATCTTCTGTGACTTCTGTAGGCAGTGTCTGGGGATCAAATACTGAGTCAGTTCTGTCTGTAGATTCCTCTGTCAGGGGTACCTCCATGGGCATGGTGGATGTGGTTACTTCTGTGATGATGACCACATCTCCATTGACGACATCCGTACTACTTCCAGATGAGGACTTCTGCCCACTGCCAAGTTGAGTGGTGGGTGGAGTAATCAATTCCAGTGCTCCAAGCAAATCCAGGTCCACTAAATTGTTTCCAATAACATAGTCATGTGGACTCTTGTTGTCTTCATTGTGAGGCAATTTTTCCTCTTTCTTTTCAGCTGTCTTCTTCTTTCTGCCAGGTCTTTTCTTCTGAACAAGACCTGATGAGTTGGGAACAACCTTGTGCTCTTTCAATCCCTGTTTCTTCCTTCCACTGCGAGTGTATCTCAATCCAGGTCCTTCTTCTTTATCATCTCGGCATTCTTCTTCATTTGTTCCACTCTCAGAATCTGTGTGCCTTCCCCGGTTGCCCGGAGAAGACAACACTCCATCATGAAGAAGATTCTTCAGTTGATACTCATACTGACACCAAGAAGGGGCAGCAGGAGATACCTGGGTGGCATCACTGGGCAATTTTTCCTGTGACTGAAAGACAAGAGATAGAGAACAACCATTCATTCTCGTACAGATGATACCTTGTTAGTCAAAGTCACAAAGCGTCACACACACACACACACACACACACACACACACACACACACACACACACACACACGCACACATACACACACACACACACACACACACACACACACACACACACACACACACACACACACACACACACCAGCAACTAAGTAAGAACAGGTATTTCTAAAGAAACAAGTATTTACAATCCCTCTTCCAATTACAGTACCAAGCCAATAGATGTGAAAGTGAAATCACAGCACAGGCATTTGCTCTGTTCATTGCATACTGCTACAGCTGTACAGTGAAACCCACTAATCCACCCTAGTTTTCAAAAATGAATTATATGCGTGCATTGCGTTCAGACCTCATTAATCCAATCCCACTAATCCCACCATAAACTGGCATTCCCAACTGTGACGGATTAGAGAGGCTTCACCGTACTTCTCAACAACCCTGACCCTCACCAATCATGTACATTGGGTGAAGTGGGGCAAACTGCAACAGTAGGCTCGATGCAGAGTCAACCACAAACTACAAACAGTATATTTTTCGTCAGTGTTGTCCCCACGAATTGGGAGCAAAAGATAAAGGACCTGTCCCGAATTACCCCGCTTTGCCTTGTGTTTACAACGGCAATTGAATAACTTCAGTGAGCACCAAATAGCACTCACGCAATCAATTACCAAGTGCTTCGGTCAGTCAACCATTATCTGTTAAAACTACAGTACAAGCATAAGTAACCCTTATTAGCAACCTCCAGCGGGAGAATAACAATGCCAAGAATAAACCGAGAAGAAACGCAGACATACTGTACGTTGCAAAGGGATAAGCAATTACAAATAAACGTCAACACGCGCACAACTGGTTCAAAATTAAGCCTTAAAGGGTAAAAAATTACCTCTAACAACGTAAGTTTTTCTTGGAGTACTCTGTTCTCTTTGCTCAAGGTCAGTCGTATTTTTTCTGCCTTTAGTTGCTGACAGACAAGTTTTGTCTTTGATTCTTTTTCTTTATACCTTAGCAATATCTCAAGAAATCTATTTTCTATAAACAAGAGATAAGGATTCTCTTCCAAACGAGTCCGGCCCAGTCTGCTTTCACCTCGACCCGCCATTTATATGCGCCGGAAGTAATCCTACTTCAAAGTGGCGCCTTCAGTCCCGGAAATTAATCAGCAGCCACCAGCAGAAAAATGGCTGCAGTTTTGTAGTGAGCCACCTGGACTGGTCTCGTCCTTTACTACAGACCTGAAGGTATGGCAGTGTTGTGTGGGTTGATTTTATCTATCAAAATGAGTGTTTGATCAAGTTTGGGACGGGTTTTCAAACTGTGTTTTTTTTATTTTGTTCGACTGTAGACTATTCGCAAACGTTTAAACAGCGGCGGTTTGGCTTATTTTGCTGTAGTCTAGCTGGAATATGGATGTGGTGAGTGTCTTGTAGGACAATTCTCTGGTCTATTTACAGTTTGTAGTACAAGTCTTGAACAGCTGCCACTCCCCTACATCCCGTAGATCGAATCCAAAGGAGAGGGTATACTCAATGAGCTAAAACATGAAGGATTTCTGTCCAACGACAAAAATCCTGGCTCAGAACTGCTAGGGAATGAAGACGAAAAAGTCAGTGTCCTTGAAGACCGTGTACTGTCGCATGCTGACTCAAATCATTCCAAGATGGACAATTCCCTGCAGTGTAGCTATTGGTTGGGTTGTCCCAGGCACCTCAAGGAAGAGGGAAGTCGTAAAGGTACAGAGGATTGCTTTACTGAAGATCTTGATAGAAATAGTGAACAAGATGATACCTGCAATGATGGGGATCGAGGTAGTGATGATGATGGTGATAGTGGTGATGGTGGTGATAGTGGTGATGATGGTGATAGTGTTCGAGGGATCTGTTACGATTATGATGAAACCCAACATGGCATTGTTCAGCAGTCAACAACATTCAAGAGAAAAGACACAGAAAGCGACTTTATGCCTTCAGAGGTGGAGAGTAATGGTGTAAGTGAGTGTGCTAGTGAAGAGGGTTCCAACAGCAGTGAGGAGAATGTGAGTGTGGGGAGGGTGAGAGGGGGAGTGAATGATGTCGAAGAGGATGCATTTAGTGAGCAGAGTTTTCAGTCTGATGAAGACAGCAGCTTTGATCAGCCAAAGAAGACCAAAAAGACCTCGTCATCAAAGAAAAAAGCATCAGAAGAGCTGGTGAGTTCTTACAGCCTTTTGGGGTCGAGGGTGGAAGTTATTGTTGTTCTCTGTTTACTGTTATTGTAGTATTGGGCTGACGACCCTGAGATGTATGGTCTGCGTAGATCCGGTCGTGTGAGGGGAGACCAGTGTCGTGTAGTGACCAAGATTGACTATGTGAGTACACCTTCATCTGACAGGTCGTCCTTCACTGTCAAGGTTTAGTCCTTGCCATTGAATCATGTACCATTTTCAAGGAAAATTCTATTGAACTTGTCTCCATTCATGGAGAGATTCATCCATCCTCAGTATTGTGGAACTGTTTATTTTTTCCTTCATTGAGTACCATCAACCCACCATCCTCGTCACTCATGTACCATCAATCCACCATCCTCGTCACTCATGTACCATCAATCCACCATCCTCGTCACTCATGTACCATCAACCCACCATCCTCGTCACTCATGTACCATCAATCCACCATCCTCGTCACTCATGTACCATCAATCCACCATCCTCGTCACTCATGTACCATCAATCCACCATCCTCGTCACTCATGTACCATCAACCCACCCTCCTCGTCACTCATGTACCATCAATCCACCATCCTCGTCACTCATGTGCCATCAATCCACCATCCTCGTCACTTGTGTGCCATTAATCCATCATCCTTGTCACTTGTGTGCCATTAATCCATCATCCTCGTCACTTGTGTGCCATCAATCCACCATCCTCGTCACTCATGTATCATCAACCCACCATCCTCGTCACTCATGTGCCATTAATCCATCATCCTTGTCACTTGTGTGCCATTAATCCATCATCCTTGTCACTTGTGTGCCATTAATCCATCATCCTCGTCACTTGTGTGCCATTAATCCACCATCCTCGTCACTCATGTACCATCAATCCACCATCCTCGTCACTCATGTACCATCAATCCACCATCCTCGTCACTCATGTACCATCAATCCACCATCCTTGTCACTCATGTGCCATCAATCCATCCTGATTGCTAGGGGATCACGAGTAGTGAAGATGGTGGAAACTCAAGTCCTGACAATACTCCAAGTGATGATGAATGGATGGGGGGTTCTGCCAAGAAAGGGACCAGGCGAAGGTACATAAGAGGCGAAGGCTTTTGACCCATCCATGTATGTATGTAGTTGTATGAGTAAATCTTGTGTGTTTGTTGGCTGGTTCATTAGGACCAAGTCAGTGTGAGCGTTACTTGTTTGTTCCTCATCTTCAGAGCTCTCTTCACTGATGATGAGGAAGCTGATGATCTGGAAGAGGATGTGGTCTCTGAAGACTTAGGAAGTGATGAGGAGTTTGTACTCGGAGGGAAGAAAAAGTCCAGGGCAAGAAATAGTAAGAGGCGTGGCACCAGAGGTAGGAGGCGTGTCAAAAAAGGGGCTTTCTCTTCGGATGATGAGTTGATGACCAAATATGGACAACCAGTTCGAATGACTGGGCGACATAAAGAGGCTATCAAGTGAGCTATTGTGTCTGTCACCTGGTGCATGGTGTCCGTCACCTGGGGCATGGTGTCCGTCACCTGGGGCATGGCATCCGTCACCTGATGTATGGCATCCATCACCTGGTGTATGGTGTCCATCACCTGGTGCATGGTGTCCATCGCCTGATGCATGGCGTCCATCACCCAGTGCATGGCATCCCTATGACCCTCTACCCATCCAGCTACAAAGAGGAAAGTGGAGATGAGGATCTTGTGGGGTCAGATGTTAACGACTGGTATGATGAAGATGAGCCTCTGCCTCTTGTGGACGACAACAGACCAGTCATTGAGAAGGTCCTGGAATCAAAGCAAGGACCAGTTGGAGGTGGGTGTGGGTGTATAGGTGTTTGCGGTTGTATTGTGGGAAATGGGTATTTTAGCGATTGTTTGGTTACAGTGACTGGAGAGAAGAGCTCATTAGCATACCAGGTGTTGAAGAAGGCGGGGCAGGAGGTGGGACTTGATGAAGGTCAGGAGCCGATGGACACCGTAGCTGCTTCTCAAGAAACTGAAACTCAGTTCCTTATCAAATGGGTGGGGCGGTCACACCTCCATAACACCTGGGAGACAAGTATGTGTGTGTTGTGTGGTGTCCTGGTGGTGAGTACAACCCTCTCTCCTCCCTCCTATAGGCCAGGAACTGGTAGAGATGAACCTAAAGAGTTTAAAGAAACTGGACAACTTCTTGAAACGGGAGGAGATTAAAGCAGCTTGGTGAGTTCTTGGGTTGGTGGGTGTGTCAGTGTGTATATCCACCACACCCCTTGTTGTCCACTCAGGAAGCAAGTGGTGAGTCCTGAGGATGTGGAATTTGCAGAGTGTCAGGACGAGCTCAATCAGGAGCTACTCAAGGAGCATCTGCTACTGGAGAGGATTGTCGGTCAGCCTTGGACATTGTTTCCTTATGTCATACCTTCACCACGCACCTTCAGCACCTCTGTCCATGCCACCTGTGACATCATCACCTTCACAGCAGGCACCACTATCTCAGCGAGCACATGACAGCAGACACCTCTTTTATTCTTCTCTATCAGTCCAAGCATTTAGTGAATCTGTGTTCACTCTTCCACAGCATCTCAGCAAGGGGTTGATGAAGTGGGTGGAGTCCAGTATCTCTGTAAATGGCAGGGTTTGCCCTATTCTGAGTGTACATGGGAGGACCACAGTATCATATCAGCTCTCTTTGAAGACGAGATTGACACGTTTATTAGACGCAACAACTCAGACTGCATCCCCAGCAGGTCAGACAAGGTCATCAAGAACAGACCAAAGTTCCGAATCATGAAGTCACAACCTCCCAAGTTGGGGAAGAAGAAAGGTCTTCAACTGAGGGACTATCAACTGGATGGGCTGAACTGGCTGGGATATGCTTGGTGTCGGTGAGTTGAAAGGCCTGTTTGTCTTGTGTGATTCCATTCCCAATTTGTATATCATTACATAGGTATGTTTGTGTTTCCACTCCAACTTTAGGCACAATTCAGTTATCTTGGCAGATGAAATGGGCCTAGGGAAGACAATCCAGGCCTTGTCATTCCTGTCATACCTCTACCACGCCCACTCCCTCTTCGGTCCATTCCTCCTTGTGGTCCCTCTGTCCACAGTGGTGTCATGGCACAGGGAGTCACTGTCTTGGGCTCCAGAACTCAACACCATTGTGTACCTAGGGGACACCTCCAGTAGAGAAGTGGTGAGTGAGAGTGGTTTGAGTGGGGATGGTGGTGGTGGTGATGAGAGTGGTTTGAGTGGGGATGGTGGTGGTGATGAGAGTGGTTTGAGTGGGGATGGTGGTGGTGATGAGAGTGGGAGAGTGGTGGTGGTGATGAGAGTGGTGTGGGTGGTGCTGGTGAATTCTGATTGGTGGAGTTATAGGTGTGATGAGTTTCTGTTGTTAAGTATATGTAGACCCTGCTAGCCCTCCCCCTCCTCCACCCCTTCCTCCACCCCCTTATTCTCTGCCCCCAACTCATCAAGTATTATCTCTCATATTGTACATATGTAAGCACTGTCGAGATCCATACCTGCCCTTTCTGTCGGGATCCATACCTGCCCTTTCTGTCGAGATCCACACCTGCCCTTTCTGCTGAGATCCACACATGTCCTTTCTCCCAACAGATCAGGGAGTATGAGTGGTGCCACCCCAATGGTAAACTCAAGTTCAATGTACTCCTCACAACATACGAGATCCTTCTCAAGGACAAAGACTTCCTCAAGTCAATAAGCTGGTCTGTCTTAGCTGTGGATGAAGCTCATCGTTTGAAGAATGACGACAGCTGTCTGTACCAGACTTTAGTGGAGTTTACAACTCACCATCGTCTTCTCATCACTGGAACACCTCTACAGAACTCACTCAAGGAGATGTGGGCGTTGCTGCACTTCATTATGCCTCAAGAGTGCGTGTGACTGTCATGTGTTTGTCATGTGGTTGTCATGTGGTTGACATGCAGGCATAATGTGACAATAACTTAAGCCCTTTTTACACTGGAGAAAATTAAAGCGATTTAGTTTAACCACTTTTGAAAGCGGTTTAACTAAATCACTTTAATGTGTTTACACGCACTAGCTTAAACCGATTTTGAAGGCGATTTGCCTCGCAATTCAATAGGGTAAACGTTTTGAATCGCTTTAAGAGACTTTTGCTGTTTTATCTAAAATAAAATGAAAAGCACCATCAATTTGTACTCTGGTGGTCTTGTTGTCCCTTTCTCTGCATACACGAATGCGTGTGGTGTGCCTTGGCATTTACCATTGGTATACACTTCTTTGAATAGAAAACACTCGATACACTTTAATTTAAATCGGTTTCGAACCAACTTCCAACCAACAAACAACACGCATTAGCTAAACCAGTTACGTAATGGCTTTAAAGTGTTTACACGCAGCGGTCTAAACTGATTGCTCCAGTGTAAATGGGGCTTTAGTGGTCTTGTGGTTGTACTGTGGTGGTCTTGTGGTTGTACTGTGCTTTGTGTCTGATTGATGTGTGACTTGTTTTTGTCACATGATATCATGTGAATATTGTGGGCTTCTGCTGTTTACCTGTTGTGGTCATTGTGTGGCTCGTGATGATCATGCTGATGTCACATGACTGTCCTGCTGGTGTCACATGACTTTCATGCTGATGTCACATGACTGTCATGGCCTCGTCGCTAGGTTTTCCTGTTGGGAGGAGTTTGAAGCCGAGCACAAGGCTTACTCTGATGGAGACGCAGTTTGTCTCCAGAACCTTCACAAACAGTTAGAACCCTTTCTTCTGAGAAGAATCAAGAAGGATGTTGAGAAGTCTCTTCCATCAAAAGTTGAACAAATCTTACGTGTTGACATGACATCAATCCAAAGACAGTATTACAAGTGGGTGGAGCTTGCATATCCCACCCTCACCATCCACCCTCACTGTCCACCCTCACCATCCACCCTTACCATCCACCCTCACCATCCACCCTCACTGTCCACCCTCACCATCCACCCTCACCATCCACCCTCACCGTCCACCCTCACCATCCACCCTCACCATCCACCCTCACTGTCCGCCCTCACTGTCTTCGAAGTCTCTACATCCACCTTCACCATCCACCCTCACCACCTCACCTTCCCGTTCCTTCCCTGATAAAGGTGGATATTAACAAAGAATTACCGAGCTCTGAGCAAAGGACTAAAGGGGAATTCCTCAAGTTTCATAAACATTGTGATGGAATTGAAGAAGTGCTGCAACCACGCCTCCCTGACCCGCCCAACTGATGAGCTTGTGGGCGTGGATCAAGTGCAGAAACTGATCCTAGGGAGTGGCAAGCTCATCTTGTTGGACAAACTTCTCACGAGACTGAAGACATTGGGTCGGCGTGTGCTCATCTTCTCTCAGATGGTTCGCATGTTGGATGTGATTGCAGAGTACCTCACACTAAAGAGGTACCCATTTCAAAGACTGGACGGGTCCATTCGTGGGGAGCTCAGAAAGCAGGCCATCGACCACTTCAATGAAGAAGGGTCGCAGGTATGTCACACTCCACCACCACTTGTTCGGTTGGATCACAATTCTTTTCTCTCTCCTTGATGTATGCAGGACTTCTGTTTCCTTCTGTCCACTCGGGCAGGAGGGCTTGGAGTCAACCTGGCCACTGCAGACTCTGTTGTTATCTTTGATTCAGATTGGAATCCTCAGAACGACCTTCAAGCTCAAGCTAGGGCACACCGCATTGGCCAAAAGAGACAGGTTGAAACCAGTTTACTCACATCTAAATGTTGCCTTTATACCACCCCCACTCTCCCTACTTTCCCCACACTCCCCACTTTCCCCACTCTCCCCGCATCCCACTCTCCCCACTTTCCCCACACTCCCCACTCTCCCCACTTTTCCCACTCTCCCCACTCTCCCCACTTTCCCTTCTCTCCCCACGTCCTACTCCCCCACTTTCCCCACTCTCCCCACGTCCCACTCTCCCCACGTCCCACTCCCCCACTTTTCCCACTCTCCCCATGTTCCACTCTCCCCACTCTCCCCACACTCCCCACTTTCCCCACTCTCCCTAAGTCCCACTCCCCCACTTTCCCCACTCTCCCCAAATCCCACTCCCCCACTTTCCCCACTCTCCCCACACTCCCTACTTCCCCACTCTCCCCACACTCCCTACTTCCCCACTCTCCCCACTTTCCCCACTCTCCCCACGTCCCACTCTCCCCACGTCCCACTCTCCCCACGTCCCACTCCCCCACTTTTCCCACTCTCCCCATGTCCCACTCTCCCCACACTCCCCACTTTCCCCACTCTCCCTAAGTCCCACTCCCCCACTTTCCCCACTCTCCCCAAATCCCACTCCCCCACTTTCCCCACTCTCCCCACACTCCCTACTTCCCCACTCTCCCCACACTCCTTACTTCCCCACTCTCCCCACACTCCCCACTTTCCCCACTCTCCCTAAGTCCCACTCCCCCACTTTCCCCACTCTCCCACTTTCCCCACTCTCCCCAAATCCCACTCCCCCACTTTCTCCACTTTCCCCACATTCCCCACTTTTCCCACTCTCTCTAAGTCCCACTCCCCCACTTTCCCCACTCTCCCCACATCCCACTCCCCCAAATCCCACTCCCCCACTTTCCCCACTCTCTTCACGTCCCACTCCCCCCACTTTCCCCATTCTCCCCACGTCCCACTCTCCCACTTCACACTCCCACTTCACTCTCCCCTCTCCCCTAATTTCCCACTGTCATATCCTTACACACTCACTCACACCCTCAATTATACTCGTGGTCCTCACTCCTTGTTAGGTAAATATCTATCGTTTGGTGACAAAAGGAAGTGTGGAAGAGGACATTATTGAGCGGGCAAAGCAGAAGATGGTCCTGGACCACCTGGTCATCCAGCGGATGGACACAACCGGAAGGACTGTCCTCTCCAAATGGGCAAAGACTGAAACAGAAATGTCAAAGTGAGTGTCCTTGTTGACTTTGTAGTGAGTATCCTGGAGGCATGTGTGTGTGTGTCTTCATTCAAGGTCTGTGCCATTTGGTAAAGAGGAATTGTCGGCCATTTTGAAGTTCGGAGCTGAGGAGCTGTTCAAGGAGGGAGATGATTCTAGAGACAAAGAACTGCAGGTGTGTGAGGGGGTTGGGCACATTCTTTGTGGTGGGAGGGGTCATCCCATGTGAGAAGAGGGGCCACCCAACATGAGGGGAAGGATAGTCCTGTGACAGAATTTGGAAATTGCCATAACCAGACAACCCCCTGCAGCGGACCGTTTCTAAGTTCGAAAACTTAGAGGTCCATCGCTGCTTGACCGTTGAAATCAAAGGAACTAAAAAACACTACAGCCACGTGTGTGTGGTGGTTCAACAAAACTTCTATTAGTCCTGGTTATGAAAGACTACTGTCCTTCTTAACCAGGACTAATAGAAGTCTACCCCTGTAACTAGCTATTTTTAGCAGATCAAATAAGCGATTTTCACTGGTCCTCAGTACAGCCTATCCTCAGCTTTTCAGTTGGGTCCTGGCTGTCAGAGGATGTCACCCAGTTCTACTGATGAAGGGTGGTATTCCCCGAAAAGGCCTTATAGCACACTGGTGAAAGATCGCATGAGGATTTGATCTGCTAGACTATTGGCAACCTTTTTTCTGTTACTAGGATAGTCCTGTGTTCTACGTGATAGTAGCCACGTTGTAATTCCTCCAGGAAATGGACATAGACGACATTTTGCAACATGCAGAAATGCAAAACTTCGAGCCCCAAGGAGTGGGTGTGGCTAACGATCTTCTTTCACAGTTCAAGGTACATGCTTACATCTTGCGACTTGTCAGATTTGTTAGTAAACAGTACTCTGTCACTCCTCTCCCATCACTCCTCTCCTGCTGTACAGGTGGCAAGTATTGTCATTGATGAGGAGGAGCTGAGAGGTCCACAGCCAATCCCTCTCACTCCAACCACACCCAGCCACTCCACCAAAGCCCTCAACACTGCTGTATCTCGCTACAGAACTGACAAGTCTTGGGAGGAGCTGATACCTTCAGAAGATCTCCAGCAGATGAAAGCTGAAGAGGACCAAGAAGAACACTTGAAACTTTACCTTCCTCCCAGACAGAGAAATGTCAAGGTAGTCTAGCCACCCATACAGATTGGAGTCATTTTTTGTCAAAATGGCTGCTACAACATCATGTGTACATTTTCCTTTCCTCCTCTTCCTCCTTTTCCGGTAGAACTATCGCGAAGACACCACTACCGTCACTAATAAGACCAAGCGATCACAAGGAAGAGGCCCGTCACAGCATTCCCGTCAAAGACAGCCAGCACACAACTCAGTTGGACCTAGTGAATCTTCTACTCTTGCTATCCGTGACCATGGTCTCTCACCAACCGAAATCAGGAGGTTTGTGGACTGTGATGGCCAGGGGTGTGTAAGGAGGTGTGGCTGTGGAGAATGGGTATGAGGAGGTGCGGCTGTGGGGATGTGAGGAGGTGTGGTTGTGGAGAGGGGTGTGAGGAGGTGTGGCTGTGGGGATGTGAGGTGTGGTTGTGGAGAGGGGTGTGAGGAGGTGTGGTTGTGGTGAAGGGGTATGAGGAAGTGTGGCTGTGGGATGTGAGGAGGTGTGGCTGTGGGGATGTGAGGAGGTGTGGTTGTGGAGAGGGGTGTGAGGAGGTATGGCTGTGGGGATGTGAGGTGTGGTTGTGGAGAGGGGTGTGAGGAGGTGTGGCTGTGGGGATGTGAGGAGGTGTGGTTGTGGAGAGGGGTGTGAGGAAGTGTGGCTGTGGGGATGTGAGGTGTGGTTGTGAAGAGGGGTGTGAGGAGGTGTGGTTGTGGAGAAGGGTGTGTGAGGAGGTGTGGCTGTGGGGATGTCAGGTGTGGTTGTGAAGAAGGGGTATGAGGAAGTGTGGCTGTGGGATGTGAGGAGGTGTGGCTGTGGGATGTGAGGTGTGGTTGTGGAGAGGGGTGTGAGGAGGTGTGGTTGTGGAGAAGGGTGTATGAGGAGGTGTGGCTGTGGGATGTGAGGAGGTGTGGCTGTGGGATGTGAGGTGTGGTTGTGGAGAGGGGTGTGAGGAGGTGTGGTTGTGGAGAAGGGTGTATGAGGAGGTGTGGTTGTGAAGAAGGGGTATGAGGAAGTGTGGCTGTGGGATGTCAGGTGTGGTTGTGGGGATGTGGGGAGGTGTGGCTGTGGAGAAGGGGTGCAATTGTGTGTTTAAAGGCTGACAAATGCTTCTGTTCTGTACAGGTTCATCAAAAGCTATCGCAGATTTGCCAGTCCTTTGAAGAGGTGAGGTCTCATGACATGTACACACCTCTTTCTTCTCAGCCACACCCATCTTGACACACCCACTTAGAATTGATGTCATTGCAGTCGATGCTGAATTGCAAGAAAAATCCCTTCATGACCTAAGATCCCTAGCAAAATCCCTTTCACAAACATGCATTCAGTGTACCAAACTATCCCAAGACGCTGGTGAGTGAGTATGGCTATGCACAGCTCTATATTTAGTAACCCATGTATGATGTAATGTTTTGTGCTAGTAATGGTTGGCAGTGTAGCAGTCAGTGCAGGTTCTTTGGTCAAGAGAGCAAAAGAACTCTCTCTCTTGGCAGACGCCATCCCCTCTAATCCCAAAGCAAGGAAGAGGTGAGAGGAGGGATATATAGCACACCCACTGATACACCCACCAGAATCCATACCAATACACTCACTGACCCACCAGCACACACCCCAGGACCAACTGACACACCAGCACACACCCCAGGACCTACTGACCCACCAGCACACACCCCAGGACCTACTGACCCACCAGCACACACCCCAGGACCTACTGACACACCAGCACACACCCCAGGACCTACTGACACACCAGCACACACCCCAGGACCTACTGACACACCAAACCTGGACCTGCTCACACACCTGTTGACACACCTACTGACACACCTACTGACATACTTATTCGTTCCCCAGGTATCGATTGCTTGTTCCTACAAAGCCGGTGAGCTGGTCTGTTGATTGGTCTGCTGTGGAGGACTCCAAACTCCTGGTGGGTATCTATGAACACGGGCTGGGGAACTGGGAGGCCATCAAGGGAGATAGCAAACTGGGACTGAGCTCAAAGGTTGTCATATATTTCTGCTTGTCCTGTGTACCTGTCTGTCTGCTTGTCTGTGCACCTGTCTGTGTACCTGTCTGTCTGCTTGTCTGTGCACCTGTCTGTGCACCTGTCTGTCTGCTTGTCTGTGTACCTGTCTGTCTGCTTGTCTGTATACCTGTCTGTCTGCTTGTCTGTGTACCTGTCCGTCTGCTTGTCTGTGCACCTGTCTGTCTGCTTGTCTGTGTACCTGTCTGTCTGCTTGTCTGTGACCTGTCTGTCCAACTGTCTGCCCTCTTTATACGTACTACCACATTGTCTCAGATTTTGTCTACTAATCGATCACACAAACCTCAAGGAAGTCACTTGCAGACTAGAGTTGAATATTTGCTGAAAGTTTTGGAGAGAGAACAGAAGCAACCTCTGAAAAAGGTTTGGAGGAATATCTTATATCAAAAGTCACATCTTTCCCTCACTCATTCCTCTCCTTCTCCTACCACCCCTCACTCCTCCCTTTCCCTCCCTCCCCTCCTCTCTCCCTCTCTCTCCCTCTCTCTCCCTCTCTCTCCCTTCCTCCCTCTCCTCCTCTCTCCCTCTCCCTCCCTCTCTCTCCCTTTCCCTCCTCCCTCCCTTCTCCCTCTCCCCTCTCCTCCCTCTCTCTCCCTTCCCTCCTCCCTCCTCTCTCCCTCTCCTCCTCTCTCTCCCTTTCCCTCCTCTCCCTCCCTCCTCTCTCCCTATCCCTCCCTCCCTCCTCCCTCTCCCTCCCTCCTCTCCTCTCTCTCTCTCTCTCTCTCTCTCTCTCTCTCTTCATCTCTCTCTCTCCTCTCTCTCTCTCTCTCTTCTCTCTCTCTCTCTCTCCCTCTCTCTCTCTCTCTCCTCTCTCTCTCTCTCCTCTCTCTCTCTCTCTCTCTCTCTCTCTCTCTCTCTCTCTCTCTCTCTCTCTCTCTCTCTCTCTCTCTCTCTCTCTCTCTCTC
>CAUJGJ010000318.1:837780-850280 GCA_963170055.1 Halisarca cf. caerulea | reverse complement strand
ATGGGGCCATGCAGTGTGTGCCCTACAACCAGTGGGTACGGTGCACTCAAATAATTATTGATTGGTTGATTGATATAAACAGCTTCTAATATTATTTCTATTATATATATTAATTAGAGACATAATCTAATCACATCGTGACATGAATATTAAATACTAGACGGGAATTAGGTTGTGTGAGGGTCTCGGAAATTAAAGGGAGTGTGTATGGGTTCCCTTGGACCATAAGGTGTAAAACTGTTCAAAATTTATAGAGTACAGTTATCGATCATGATTTTAATCCCACCTTTGATAGAAACCTTGTTATTCAGCCAGTCCAAATGTGTACTCAAAATGTGCACAAGATTAATTTAAATTTGTTAATTCAGCATCTTTTAGTGTAAATGAATGTGGTTGTATAGAGAGTCACAACTACTGATATGTATGTGTTTGGGTATCCTGTTAGTTATATGTACTAAGCAGTTTTATTAACAATTATTAATTATTGTAAATGTTACAACTTTAACAAGCATTATAGCTAATGTAACTATTGCCAAGTCTTGCAAATGAACAAAATGCTAAAGAAATCAACCCTATGATTGTTCTAACTGTGTCAGTGAGTACTTGAAATCCCCAGCAAAAACACTGTCAACAACATACTCTGTGTAGTCTCCCTCAAGTAGCCCTTCTCCTTGATAACCAGGTGTCTGTGGACGCCAGCACCGATTGTTGTGGTGCACCTCTGGCTTGGGGTCCTCTAGGATGACTGGAATAGGAGAACGACTTGGAAGTACAAGCCGTCTCTTCTCCTTGTCCACCTTGGTCCCCTTGTTGAAGAACTGACCTGAAGGAGCATAAAACAAATTAATGAGCTAGGGAATCTCTCTGATGCCAGGAAAAATGTTCTCTACTATTAAGGTTACTGTAGAGTGTGCAAAATGTAGCACATTTTACACAGTTGATCATGAAGCAGCTGCTATATTTCATGGGTCACTAGAAAAACAAAATGCTATCCTTCATTCAGCACAGAAAGTAGCCATTTTTATGTGTGGACATCAAGACTAGTACATACTAGGACATCAAGTACTTACTAGGGAACTACTGATTTGTCCTTTGCATTACTAAAACGAGATGTAGTGGCAGCTGGAGCACTGTGAGGTACTCTCATGGTTGTGAAAGGGAACAAAGATGTCTTCAATCTATATGATATGGTGCATGGGACTTTGTTTCCGATATAAGCCAGATAGACACAATACAACTACTTTAACAGTGAAACCTCTACACAGAACTGGATTTCCAAGGTCAAGTGACACTGATTTTATTCAATTCCAGTGAATTTTTGCTGCCATCTCAGAATTCGAATTTGGAAGTATTGATAACTAACATTGAGCCTTGAATGGGAAGGGTGCACTTGGTCTAGCAAGCTGTACGATGTTGCCTTCTTTACAGTTCAATTCTGACAGTGTGCATGTTGTTGATACATGTCATGGTAAATATATCTTAATTAGTGCATATACAGTGGGACCTCTCTATAACGGACACTTTGGGAACTAAAAAACAGTTCATTGTACGGAGGTTTCCACTATTCAGAGGTTATTTAATATGCACAGCAATCTATCAGGTCCCTCAAAAGCAATCTGCTATAGAGAGGTTTTCACTATTAGGGGAGTTTCTTTAAAGAGGTTTCACTGTATTGTTAAGTACAAACTGAAATAAATGAAAGATAAAAACCCACTAGGGGATGGGAGGGGTCGAACTCACTCCCCGAGTACTACAGACTGTAGTCACCTCACCACTAAAACCAAGTACTTACCAAGAATGCCATGTGAGGAATGGTTGAAGCTGCTCACATCAGACCACACTATATCCAGATTGTCGTGATTGAAGAACACCTTGAATTTAAGCTCATCTCCAATTGATACAAAAACCTGCATTACATGGTTAAAAGACAAATCTCACAGGGATGGAGATTCTGTCTGGACTATAATTATGTAGCTGAGCTCACAATAGACGCCCAGTTGTAGGTGACATTTCCAGAGAGAATGCTTAGCTTGTCTCCTTCAAGAACAACACTGGATACCTTCCTTGCATCCAGCAAACCATATCCCGACACATAGATGGACTTGTCCTTATAGTTAAAGTGGATTTTCAGCACAGGTGTACTCCGAGAGTGAGCTTTAGGGTGGTAAAGCACACCTGAAGAAGAAAACAGGTATAAAATGTACGTACTTGGTAAAATTTAATTATAATTAACATGCCAACTAAAACACACAATATACCAATCTCTCCAATGACAGTACTCCAGTCTTTGAGTCTTGGTGGAGCATCAATGAAGACAGCATTGATGACTATGAATTCACTAGTGACAAGGTTGAAGGCAAATCCTGGCTCTCCTTGCATTGAGAAACACAAGTTGGAGTTGTCAGGAAGGTTGACAAGAAAGTGAGGGTCTCCTCCAGCACCGTTTTGCACTTTGGTAGTTTAAAATAAAACCAAACTTGAAAAAAATCAATATATTAACAATAATGCACAAAAACAAACCTCTATTCATGCACTAACCATGATCAATTCAAACACATGCACTACATGTCAAGTACCTGTACATCCAGGTCCACATGAGTACAACTACAAGTACCTGTACATCCAGGTCCACATGAGTACAACTATAAGTACCAGTACATCCAGGTCCACACGAGTACAACTACAAGTACCTGTACATCCAGGTCCACACAAGTACAACTACACTGGGTCTCAACAGTAAACTATCCAAGTCTTACGTGTTTGACAATGATCTCCACTCCAGCCATCTCCACACTGACATGTACTATGAACTGTGCAATTACCACCATTCATACAGCTTGGGATGCACCATCCTGAATGGATCAATACACCGCCAAAATAGATGCAATTAAATAACCATACAAATGCATGTGGGAATGTATGACATGTCATTCATAAAAGTAATGTATTCACACACAAATACCCAACAAACACACAGACCTGCACAATCCACTCCAGCATCTTCACTGTGCTCACAGTCGTGGTTCTTCAGTCCTCCATGCAAGCAGTACTGTATTCCCTCTTCCTCTCCAGTACATTGTATTTCGTCAAACAGTATAGGACCAGTTCCTGCACCATAACTACCATCCCAGATGGCTGCCAGGGCTGTTGCGAATCCAAGCTGCCGGCATACAACTCTGGCATCATTGATGTCCCAGTTATCGTCACACACTGTCCCCCATTCTCCATTGATTTTCACTTCAACACGACCTCTGGTGGGGTTCGGATCACCTGACACACCAGCTACTTCGTCTGACGCACCAGCCAACCGCACTGATACCTCCGCAGAGGGGTCTATATATATAATAGAATAAACAAAGTGCATGATACTGTAAATGAACTGGAGTTCAAGCAAGTATTTGAAGGTGGTTGAAAACTAGTTGAATTTGGTGCTCCATGCGCTTGGATCACTTGCATGTAAGCTGAGTGTTCATTAGGTGATTGCTGGAACAGTATATATATATGACAAACACACCTGCACACTCTACACCAACTCGAGAAGGATGTTCGCAACCATCGCCTGAATGCCATCCTGGATGTTGGCAGTACTGTATTCCTTCTTCCTCTCCAGAGCATTCAGTTTTTCGCAGATGAGTGGGTCCACTTCCGGGATCATAAGTGTTCAGTACAGCCAATGCGGCAGGAAATCCAAGTTGTCTGCATATAACTCTGGCACCTTCAAAGCCCAAACCATCCTGACACACTGTCCCCCATACTCCATTGTACAGTATTTCAACACGACCTTTGTTGGGGTTGGAATCACTGGACTCCCCAGCTAACCTCAATGATATATTCGGATAGGCGTCTACACATAGAAACACAAACATATACATCAATGAATGGTCAGCATAAACAACACACACCCATGCAGGACTTGTCCCGCTCTTCAGTTTGCATTTTGTGATAGCATAATTAATATAGGTGCCTATCAAATATTAGTTAGAAAGTTATTTCGTGATTTGATCACTCTGATCTGATATTCAGGTTATTATCAATGTGGAATATGTGTGTAGTGCCGTTTTCTGTTGTCATGTTTGCTCATTCACATATTCTCGGAATTTCAGAATTTGGCGGAGTGTTACGTGAGGGGGCAAGCTCTAGAGACAGTTTCTTCGAGCTAAATTCGAGTTGTCCTAAGTTCTAGGAGCATAAATTTTGCCTTTGAGGGCTAATTTTGCCTTCTCAGCTTTGGAGAGGAATGGTCAATGAAGCTGCATGGAAAACATAGTATATGTTTGGATGTAATTGTGATGTACGTGAAAAATGGTCTTGGAAAGGAAACCACATGACATTGCCAATAGAAGGACTGGTGTTATATATACTTGCATCAATCAAAGCTGCAACCTTCTTATGAACTTTGAAAGATGTTTGTACGTGTGTCCATAAGGCTATTTAATTTAATTAAATCATTGTAAAAAGGAATTGCGTTAA
Organism: Halisarca cf. caerulea; assembly: GCA_963170055.1. Taxonomy (NCBI): domain Eukaryota; kingdom Metazoa; phylum Porifera; class Demospongiae; order Chondrillida; family Halisarcidae; genus Halisarca; species Halisarca cf. caerulea. The sequence goes on along the minus strand of CAUJGJ010000318.1, from coordinate 845,810 downwards.
TTGTTTCAACTTCTCTATATATTATGGTGAATCATTCTTCTTACTCCTTAGTTACTCCTTCGAATATATAATCCAATACTAGTGAGACTGTCAAGTTTGATATATTTCTATTGGCGAAATTTGATCTGGACAATATGGCTGCTGCTGCCTGGGGTGGAATTCGCTACGTGTAGAATTAAATAGCTAGACGTATATTGCTTGTTGCATGCTATACACTTAGATTTGTAGTTGGTCTACAGCTCATTGTTCAGTTGCAGAATACACGTGTACCTACGTAGAAATGCCGACAAATTTACTGTCATCAATGTGGGGTAGCTGTTATACATTTTTGACTGGTAAATGGGTATTGTATTTAATGTATTAATATTACATCAAGTTTTTCCCAGCCTCATCTTAAGCAAACACACTCACATGTACATATACATGCACACATGCATACACATGCAGTCACCCACACACCAGCTAGTGCTAAAAAGATCACACACATAAACACACTTGCACATTCAACGCCAGCATCGTCAGCATGCTGACAGCGGACATTGTCCCATCCATGATGACGACAGTGTTGAATGTAGTCTTCATTACCATCACAGCGAACACCACTCAGTAGTATGGGACCTGTCCCTGGGTGAGATCTACCAGCTGTAAAGACTGCCAAAGTTATTGGATAACCAAGCTGTCTGCATACAACTTGGGCAAAATTTAATGGATAAAAAGGCGAATTGCACACTGTTCCCCACTTTCCATTGTTGAGCAATTCAACACGACCTCTTTTGGGGTTGTCATCAATTGGCACCAAGCGTAGTGTTCCATTAGGAGAGGTTTCTGCAGAATATGCAACGGCATATACGTACTTGACTATTTATGATACGCACATACACACGCACGCCTCCACACAGGCTCACACACGCACATACATGCCTATAGTATACCCACAATGCACACAAACACACGTGCGCAAACACATGCATGCATGCGCGCACGCACACACACACACACACGCACGCAAACACACGCGTGCATGCACACGCACGTGTGCGCACTCGCACACACACGCGCACACACTCACACAAACACACATGCACAAACACACGCGCACGCACGCACATGCATGCACACACACACACACACACACACACCTGTACAGATAACACCAGCTATACCATGATCGCTAAGTGAACATCTGTGCTCCTTCCATCCCCAGTGGGGACAGTAGTGTATAGCTCTCTCATCTCCAATGCATGGTCGTCGAATATTGAGTAAAATAGATGAAGTATCCACGGTATCATTCTCAACCTTAATCGCACCCACGGCTGTTGGAAAGCCAAGTTGTTTACATACAACTATGGCTTCCTTTATGTTCCAAATGACCCCACACACATGTCCCCACTCTCCATTATGAAGCACTTCCACAAGACCTCTACTGGGCGTAGATCCTCCAGAGTCTCCAACCAACCGCACTGATTCATTCAATGGGACATCTGCAGCAAAACACATTTAAAGCAAGAGTAGAGATTGCGCAGTATTTCATAGAGAGTATTTCTTTGTTTGATTTTATTTATTTACAATGTTAGGTGTGTTTCAACTATATAATTATGAAAATATGAAATGTATAATATATGCTCATGAAAAATCTGCCCTTAAGAAGAGGCCCTCTTTGGTTCATGAAATGCATGCTCGATAAAATGTAGCCACTCCCCCCAACACACACATACACACTTCATACTTGACTGAAACATACTGACTCGCTCAATTGTCCAATCCTGTGTTCATCTGCCATGAGATTGAAAACAAACCCCTACACACACCACACACACACACACACACACACACACACACACACACACACACACACACCTGTACATTCAACTCCAGCATCTTCTCTATGGTCACATTCACTCTGTTTCCAACCATTGTGACGACAGTACTGTATCCCCTCTTCCTCTCCAGAACAGTCGACATAGTCCAGCAGAATAGGACCAGTTCCTGGGCCAAAACCTTTGGTAGAAATGGCTGCAGCAAATCCAAGCTGTCGACATACAACTAGAGCATCATTAATGTCCCAGTTTTCACCGCATACTGTTCCCCACTCTCCATTGTAAGACACTTCAACACGACCACTGGTGGGACTAGGATCATCTAATCGACCAGCCAACCGTACTGATACCTCTGGTATTGACTCTACAAGACAAGAACATATACACTCAATCTCATGTCAGTACTGCATGATAGAACTGGCCAGAGGCTGGTTTACTTTCGGAGAGATTCCTTTCTACCATGCAGGTGCACGTGGAACTTTTGACCGTGGATGCGGTGAACACAACATTGCATTATTGTAATCATGCCGAATTGAATGCGATAGTACAGAAGAGGTTCAATAATATAGAAATTTGTGGAGGAGACATTCTATCACAATGTGTGCACTATATATTATATATATATTATATATATATATATATATATACATATACATAGTAATGTTTCAATATACTGGGTATTGTTAACAGTAGAACCTTAATCACAGGCGACCCAGGAAATAGGAGCTACACTAAAACAAGTTGAAGGTTTCAATATTAATTTGAACATAATAATAGGATTCAAAAAAATGACCATTAAGTGCACAGAATCACCTCGCATGCATGTCTCACGCCACCAGCCACCCATTCACGCAGGCACACACTAATGTGCATACACCCACCTACATCCTCGCATACAACTCCAACCTGTACTTTCCAAGAGCACAAGGGTTTCATCCACCCTCCATGCAAGCAGTACTGTATTCCTTCCTCCTCTCCAGTACAGTGAAGATTGTCAAGTACGATAGATTCTGAACGAGGTTGAGGGGTATAGCGACTATCTCTGATGGCTTCCAGAGCTCCTGGAAAACCAAGCTGTCGGCACACAACTCTGGCATCATTAATGTCCCAACCATCCCAACAAACTGTTCCCCACTGGCCATTGTAGAACACTTCAACACGACCTCTGGTGGGGTTGGGATTGGATGAACCTCCCGCTAAACGCAGTGATACATTCGGGAAAGTGTCTGCCAAAGCGAACAAAGTTTAATCAATAAAACAGTGATATCATAGGATATATGTATACATAATATACATGCATATTCATGTACATAATACATACATATACATATACATATACATATACATATACATAAATATATAACATATACATACATATATACACATACGTACATACATATATATATATATATATATATACGTACATACATATATAATATATACATATATACATATATATACAAACATATACATAATATACATATATACATATACATATGTACATATACATACATATATGCCAAAGTGCGAGGGATAAAATGAAAAACAAATTAACACGAAAGTCCCGGGGTCAGATCGGCGGTGCAGCGGCCGTCGTGCTCGACTCCCATGCACCAGACCCCCGGTTCGATCCCGGTATATATAAATATACACACACAAGTCTCCGCACACCCCTGCATATGACACTATAAGTACAGAACAATACCGTAGGGTTCTATCTAGGATTATTCTTTGACAGAGAAAATGAGGTTTTGGGTTATGATTCATATAGGGTGATGGAGACATTATATATTAGACCATTCCAGGTAGATTTTAGCATTCAAGCTGGGCCTTCTCTATAGTAATCTGCAATTTGCAAAGTGAACAAATATCTGAAACAGATAAGGCAAGACTATACGATAGTACGATTCAATTGACAACTCACTCAATTGACAGGTTTCACCGAAGTACGAGTCTGGGCAGTCACAAGTGCCATCAACACACGTTCCCCGGACACAACTGGGCTCACACAGAGCTTCCCTCTTCAAGCGATTTGGGCAGAATGCGTGAGTCTCGTCGTTCCCGTTCGCGCATTCGACACTTCCGTTGCACATGGCCTCCAACGGGACGACCTCTCCGCTGCCATCGCAAGAGAAACGGTACACGTCCGAAGGATTGTCTTCAACTTCTACAACGACAGAAAATAGTGAACGCTAATTGATGATAAAGTCGAGCAGCAGTTATAAATTATGAAAAAATGTCACTTACCCAATATGCAAGGCCCCCGAGGATGGATAGTGTTGCTGTCTTCTCCGTTCGAACATCCAGGGCTGTCCTCACAGAACGTCTCCCTAGTGATGAAACCTCCTTGTGGACACGCTAAATCCTTCGGGATAAATGTACCATCGCACAGTGTAGCTGCAAGAATGGTTGCAGTCCACAGCAAGCAGAACATCTTTGCGGGCAAGCGGTGACAGTCGAAGAACGGAGTCCGACACTACGTGTCCTGGCCACAAACCCTCAACCAGCATGCTCGTGTACAAGTTGATTAAATACTTATTGTCCGCCAGAAATTATATGTTAACTTATTAGGTATTATTGTTCAGTGTATGCACCAGGTCCTGCTATTTTCCTGATTGGTCATTGGCTGGATTGTGCAAGGTCATGCATTTGGCCAATCAGAACGCACTCAGGTAGCCTAGCAAAGTAACCTAGCAACCACTCTCATAAGTCATTGGATAATACTATGCTGCCCAAATGATCAATAGTGAGAAAATTTACTGTTGTTATGGGTGAACCCCAGCACACGTTAGTGTTTTCAGAGTTTATCTTAGAGGATTCCACACAGTCTGTATACAACACTGGCGGGTCAAAATTTTAACCAAGACTTCTAATTCCAACTAAGAATCAGCAATAAATGCATAATTGATAGTACAAATCTGCATACTGCAGTATACCAAAATTAATAATAGCCTAATTATTGAAATACACAATATTAATATAAATATGCATTGCTCATTGTCGGCGGGTTCTATCCATGAGGGAGCTTCCACCTCGAGACTCCCACACAAGCTTCCACCCCCAAAATATTACACTATTCAGAAGTTGTTTCACATCAATAACAAACCATCTAGACCCACAAACCCGTCTGCCATAAAGAGGTTTGTGCTATATAGAATTGGGTGAGGTTGTGTGTAATAAGGGGTCCAACTGTACACGTCATATGCATGTATATAATATGTTCTGCAGTGCAAATTACAGAGAAGTCCTGCATGCATGTATGTATATTTCTCCACCTCCTTACATCACTGCATGTGGTTTATAAATGTCTAGATCTATGTTGTATACCACATGCACTGATCTGCCCTCACTATGCTTACTAATACCCCCCCCCCCCCCCCCCGATCATGCAAGATAATACAGTACATACTATACATGTATCAGATCTACAGGCATATCTCACACAGTAGTCTATATAGGTTTCCAGTGGTAACTGCTCCAATGAACTGTACCAGATGTGGATGGCGGACACGTTAAGCAACAATCATTTCGCAATCAAATAAGATGATATCATGCATCTTTTTCATGGCTATATAGATATATATACTCTGGTACCTTGGTAGATGCCCATTTTGACTTGACCCCAGGCTCCTCTACCGAGATGAGCAATACTCCATATACCGGAATGCTGGAGACGTGTGCGTGAGATTGCACTTGTTGATCGAAGGAGAATCTGAAGTTGCTGGACCAGGTGTATTTCTTCTTGGATCACTCTCTTTTGCTCAGCAAGCTCCTCAGTGAGTTGTTGCTGAAATCGTCAGCAAGGTTAATTCACTCCTAGTGATGCTTAATCTTCGGGTAGCCTTTCCACTTTGGAGGCTAGCTCTCTGTTTTCCTGTTGCTGGCTCTGTAATTGTTGCTTCTGGATAGCCAGCTCCTGTTGCTGAGTATGAAGCTGTTGTGTGAGAATAATTTGTACTTGCATGAATTGGTGTCACATCCTGCACTTTGTCTGCAATCACGTCCTGTCCCAGATCTGCACTTAGTGTACCTGTGATGTGCGCATGTGTAGCAACATGCATTCGTATATGTGGCAACATGCCTACATAGTACCCTATTATACACGATATCTAAAACATGCGTGTCATACTCAGTATGCTATACACTGAATGTTCACTTGCTCATTCAATGACATGCATTCAATGCACATGGTTATATACAGGTGTCCACGTGTACACACATGCACACACGCACTCACACCAGGTACTGCTAAGTATTTAATTTTGAATCCTAATTAAGTAGACATTACAATGCAGCAGCTATTGGTCAGAGATATAATTAATGTATTCACACTGCATGAGTTATCAGTTATACAAGATCTTTGCCACATTTTTGCAGCGGCAGATTATATATTATTGTAGAATTACAATATCGGAGCATTGAAAAACACACTAAAACTAGTCTTACAATTATCGGATAGAATAAACTTCATAATAGCATTTTTAATTAGTCTTAGGAATCTGAACTATATAATAAAGCATATATAATTATAGCATTCGTTACCATGGTAACGGTATGATTTGACTGTAATTTTATAATGTATAAAACAAGGGTGTCTAACTCGCCGTGAGTTTATATTTGGAAATTTGCGTTTACAGGCAAATACCTCTCTGTAAACTTCCTCAAAGAGATTGTATATTAGAAAGGAACACGCTTAGCCTACAAATTGAATCAAAAAGAAGCCAACCTTCGCCCTGCGAAAAGCAAACTTAGCATGGTAGCTGAGAAAGTCTATGGATTCTAACCACCGATTCCATTCAGAAACTCGATAGTTAACATTCAAATTGATTCATTGAATCCCTGCATAGAAGTCAAGAACACTTAGTTCGCCCAAAGTCAACGAACGGATGCTATAATGTTCACAATAATCCAAATCGAATCCGGATTGCCTTTCGACTGTATTGGGGAATTTTACCCCCCCCCCCCCCCATTTTTTATCCCCCTGCATGGTTAAAATATAAACTAGGATATTTTATCCCCCCAGGGTAGTGTCCTAGGAAAATTCAACCCCCTAGCTTCGGGACAAACTATCCCCTCAATGTAATGTACTAAACCAAGTATACTAGACTAAGTGAAAGAAAATCTCATTCTTATTACATTTATACAATATTTTATTTCACCCCCAATTGATTGCAATATTTTATATATTTCACCCTCAATGTCATAATAACAGGCAATGTATATAAAATGAAGCTAAAGTACTTAGTATTGGTCAAGGAAGTAATTATGTAAAATAAGATAATATGAATAATACCAATACAGTAACTACACACGTAGGCAAGATGTTAGTTGAAAGATTGTTCAAAAAGTATAATTTAAAATGGGATAGCCAAGGATATAGGATAGGAAATCTTATTTAGTCTGGGGAACCAATATCCTGAGGCTACCCAGAAGGAAATAACAAAAGATACACAGATGAAGTACCAAAACTACATAAAGAAATATAAGAAGTATAAATCACAGTATTAAACATATTATACTACAAGTAGGTGAAAGGCACACGAAGTAAAAAAATAGTATAATATTATAAAAAATAAAAAAACTCAATAAGATCAAAACAACCTGATACACATATCATGCATTTGTTGCAGAGGTAAACCATAATAATCGGAAGTAATTCGGGACGAGGGTTGGTAGCCCCACGTTTTTTACCTGAATTACTTGTTTACAGGCGGTGGAACAAAGCAGTGAGGGTCACCCTCCAATTCATTTGAGTCGAGGGGGCATAGCTCCCTCCCCCACCCCCCTACACGCATAATTTAATGCAAGAATACTCAGTTACTAGTCTTTTAAATTACAAATTATGAGAACATTCAACAATGTATGCATGAATACTGAAAAATAATTATGCACTGAGATTATAGAATAATAGTAAAATATACACAATTTCATGCCACTGGATATTTTTTGGCATGATTGATTAGTTCTGAATTGACCATCTTCAAACTTTAATGTATCAGGGTACCGGTTATATATTAAATTACATTGGGAAGCTTTGGGAAAAGGCTATGTATTCCTATAGGCGATCCAGTATGCGAATAAAATCGAATAAAAATCAAGTAAATTAATAAATCCTTTAGTAAGTAAACATCTTATTCTTAGTAACTGTTAAAAAACATCTTATTCTTAGTAACTGTTAAAAAACATCTTATTCTTAGTAACTGTTAAAAAACA
>CAUJGJ010000318.1:795280-832780 GCA_963170055.1 Halisarca cf. caerulea | reverse complement strand
ACAGCAACTTCAGACTCTCCTTCGACAAGTGCAATCTTATGCACAAGTCTCCAGCATTCCGGTTTGGAGTATTGCTCAAGACCAGCTGCAAATGACTACTGAAAACCTTGGTAGAGGAGCCTGGGGTGAAGTCAGAGTGGGCATCTACCAAGGTACCAGAGTAGCCGTCAAGAAGATGCATGATATCATCTTGTCTGATTATAACTGTCAGCTGTTTGAGTGCGAAATGATTGTTGCTTCACGAGTTCGCCATCCACATCTGGTACTGTTCATTGGAGCAGTTACCACTGGAAACCTCACCATCGTCAGTGAATTGATGGAAACCAGCCTTCGCAAGCTGCTGGAAGAAGAGAAATTGAAAGTATCCGACCTTCGTCCCATCAGCAAAGATGTCGCCTGTGCTCTAGCCTACCTCCATTCTCTTCCAGATCCAATTGTTCATCGAGACGTCAGCAGTGCTAATATTCTTCTCAATGCCAAGCAGGATGGCTGGTGTGCCAAGTTAGGTGATTTCGGTTCAGCCAACTTCCTAGCCAAGCTTGGTACAGTCGGTCCAGGCTGCATAGCTTACTCAGCTCCAGAGGCAGGTAATCCTAGCCAGCAGGGTACAAAGATGGACGTCTACAGTTTCGGTGTCCTACTCTTTGAGATGTGTGTTGGTGAGCTAGTGGGACAACGCAACCTTGAGTTAACCAAGTCTGCTGTCAAAGATTGGGGTGATGCTGAGAAGACATCACTAGGCCAGTGGGCCGTGAGATGCACAGAGGCAAACCCTCACAAGAGACCCAATATGGCCGACTTCATAAAGGAAGTTTGATATCGTTCGATCATGCATGATGTTATAGTATTATGCAATAATTATTATTGTTAGACTGTATGACTTGCCATATAATATAATATTATATAATCATGGATTCCTGCTGTGAGATATATATTTCATGCATTCAATTTGTCATCCATTTGGCAAAGTTTTGACATTTTATAAACATGATTCCCTCTGGATCATTGTAACATGCACATATTATAGCACATGCATACGAGAATATCATGTCTAGCTAGTAGAGTGAACTCCCATTAATCACCTGGATGCATGGCACATTTTAATTATATATATATATATATATATATATATATATATATATATATATATATATATATATATATATATATATATATATATATATATATATATAAAAAGTTCTTTTTTATAATTTGAAAAATCCTAATCAGCGTGGAGCCTTTTCAATTACTTCATGCACGAAATTGATGGCAGATAAAAGAGTTTGGAGGAGAAAGCGGCTCACTATCTGTAATGTGCATGCATGGTCACTGTATTATACATAATACTATGCAAACCAAACATCATACTGTAAATGACTGCCGCGTCAGATATTCCTGTAGGTTTGATGCATCTATATCGGGGCAGTGGTGATGAGGGGGTATTACAAAGTATAGTGAGGGCGATGTGGTATCCTAATACAGTGAAACCTCTCTAAACCGAACCCCCTGTATTCTGAAAACCTCTCTAAACTGGGCATGTTTTCAAGTCCTGCTCTCAATATTTTGTTGTACATACAGAACCTCTCTAATCCGAAAACCTCTCTAAACTGAACCATTTCTCTGGTCCCAAGGGTGTTCGGTTTAGAGAAGTTACACTGTAGATCTAGACATTTACAAAACACATACAGTGCAGTGATGTACAGAGGTGCAGACTTGTATGGGGAGTATATACATGCATGCAGGTCTTCTCTATAATTTGCACTGCAGCACGCATATAGTGGAACCTCTCATTACAAACTCCTCCAATTATAGCACTGCAGAAACCTCTTTATAGCAGACGGGTTTGTGGGCCTACATAGTTTGTTATGCATGTGAAACAACCTCTGAATAGTGGAAACCTCTGTATAACAAACAGTTTTTCAGTTCCCAAAGTGTCCACTATAGAGAGGTTCCTCTGTATACATTTGGAGTATATTGGGGTGCATGGAAGCTTGCATGGGAGTTTCGGTGTGGAAGCTCCCCCCCCCTGGATAGAACCCGCCATAATTTGATAAATTGAATGTACATGCATATGATGTGCACATGAGCGTAATATTAATATAATATTATCATGAACTTCAATAATTTAGGATATTATTCACTGCAGTATGTAGATTTGTACGATTAATTATGCAATAATTTTATTGCTGATTCTTAGTTGGAATTAGAAGTCTCGGTTAAAATTCCAACCTGTTTATATACAGGTGCTGTATAGGATCCTCTTAACTTAAAGATGAACTCTGAAAACAAAAAGTTAAAATTTTGACCTGACAGTGTTTTATACAGACTGAGTGGAATCCTACAATAAGATAAACTCTGAAAACACTAACGTGACAGTGCTGGGGGTTATCCAAAACAACAGTACATTTTCTTACTGTTGATCATTTGGGCAGCATGGTATTATCCAATGAGCTTATGAGAGTGGTTGCTAGGTTACTTTGCTAGGCTACTTGAGTGCATTCTGATTGGCCAACTGCATGACCTTGCACAATCCAGCCAATGACCAATCAGGAATATACAGGTGCATATACTGATTAAGAAGTTATGGTAATACCATATATAGACACTCTATACTACGTTACGGAGTATAAAGTGTCTATGGTAATACTTACTAAGTTAACATATTACAATTTCTGGCGGATAGTAAGTATTTAATCAACGTATACATGAGGACGCTGCTTGAGGGTTTGTGGCCAGGACACGTTAAAGTGTCGGACTCCGTTCTTCAACTGTCACCGCTTGCCCGCAAAGATGTTCCTCTTGCTATGGACTGCAACCATTCTTGCAGCTACACTATGCGATGGTGCATTTATCCCGAAGGATTTAGCGTGTCCACAAGGAGGCTTTATCACCAGAGAGATGTTCTGTGAGGACAGCCCTGGATGTCCGAGCGGAGAAGACAGCGACACTATCCATCCTCGCGGACCTTGCATAATATTGAGTAAGTGGCATTTTCATCCCATTTTCCCGCTTGAATTCATCATCGGTTATATAGAGACTGTTATTTTCTTATTGAAGTTGAAGACAATCCTTCGGCCTACAGTTTCTTTTGCGGTGCCAACGAAGAGATCGTCCCACTGGAGGCCATGTGCAACGGAAGTGTCGAATGCGCGAACGGGAACGACGAGACTCACGCATTCTGCCCAAATCGCTTGAAGAGGGAAGCTCTGTGTGAGCCCAGCTGTGCCAGGGGAACGTGTGTTGATGGCACTTGTGACTGCCCAGACTCGTACTTCGGTGAAACCTGTCAATTGAGTGAGTTGTGCATTGAATCGTACTATCGTATAGTCTCGCCTTTTGGTTAAAGATTTTATTAATATTTTTCACTTCGCAAATTGCAAATTACTATTAGAGAAGGCCCTGCATGCTTGAGTGTTAAATCAACCTGCCAGTCGAATGGTCTAAAATGGCGTCTAAGTCAGACATCACCCTATAAGTTAACCTAAACCTGCATGATGGAGCATACCCCCAAACTGGACCACCACCCCCCCCCCCCCCCAGTTACCCCGAGTCTGTGATACTGCACACATATCTGTACCTCCTTACATCACTGCACTACATGTGCTTTATAGATGCCTAGGACACCACACAGTATGTACAGATCTGCCTCCTCTATTATACAGCCCCCTTGATCATTGTAAAAGACACCTGCTGTACGTGGACATAGTAAAATATAATATAGACACATCTAACTCCAGTCCTGTCTCGTGTCACAGTGACAGAGATGTTCTGTAATACTGAAGCTCCCTCCCCCTTCAAAATTCATAGATAGAACCCTGTTTTCTGTCAGCATTTGGCATTGTTTTGTATCTATAGTGTCCTGTGCAGGGGCGTGCGGAGATTTGTGTGTATCCTTTGATATCAGTGATTTTACTGACTAAACTGTGTTTGCTTTTGCAGACACTTTCCCGAATGGATCACTGCGTTTAGCGGGAGGTTCATCCAATCCCAACCCCACCAGAGGTCGTGTTGAAGTGTTCTACAATGGCCAGTGGGGCACAGTATGTCTGAGGGGTTGGGACATTAATGATGCCAGAGTTGTGTGCCGACAGCTTGGTTTTCCAGGAGCTCTGGAAGCCATCAGAGATGACCGTTATACTCCAGGAAATGGCCCTATCGTCCTGGACAATGTTCACTGTACTGGAGAGGAGGAAGGAATACAGTACTGCTTGCATGGAGGGTGGATGAAACCCTTGTGCTTTAGGAAATTACATGTTGGAGTTGTGTGCGAGGATGTAGGTGGGTGTATGCACATTAGTGTGCGCATGTGTACGTGGATGGCTGGTGGTGTATATAAACAACGCGAGGTGATTCTGTACACTTTATAGTCATTTTCTCAATCTTTTTTTCCGTATAATATAACCTTTGAATTCTATTATGACCTGCCACATGTAATAGATTATGTTCAACTATGAAAACTTCAACTTGTTTTGGAGTAGTTCTGATAATTTATGCTTTGAAATGATTTCCAGGGTCCCCTGGGATGGACGTTCTACTGTTACAATACAGTATACAGTATACAGTATACAGCACAGTATATTGGAACAATAATATCTGTCTCCTAGCCAATTTCTAAACCCTCTTTTGTTACAGTAGAACTATTGTATTAACCAAATTACAATTATAACACCAACACACCGTCGTGTTCAAGTCATCCACAGTCAAAAGTTCCACCTGGTATAGAAAGGAATCTCCCCAGTAGTAAACCAGCCTCCGGGCTGGTCATATCATGCAGTACTGGCATGAGATTGAGTGTGTGTTCTTGCCTTGTAGAATCAATGCCAGAGGTATCAGTACGGTTGGCTGGTCGATTAGATGATCCTAGTCCCACCAGTGGTCGTGTTGAAGTGTCTTACAATGGAGAGTGGGGAACAGTATGCGGTGAAAACTGGGACATTAATGATGCTCTAGTTGTATGTCGACAGCTTGGATTTGCTGCAGCCATTTCTACCAAAGGTTTTGGCCCAGGAAGTGGCCCTATTCTGCTAGACTATGTCGACTGCTCTGGAGAGGAAGAGGGGATACAGTACTGTCGTCACAATGGTTGGAAACAAAGCGAATGTGACCATAGTGAAGATGCTGGAGTTGAATGTACAGGTGTGTGTGTGTGTGTGTGTGTGTGTGTGTGCGTGTGTGCGTGCGTGTGCGTGTGTGTGTAGGGGTTGTTTACAATCTCATTGCATACGTAAAATGGATCCGACACTTATGAGTGAGTCAGTATGTTTGGTCAAGTATGAAGTATGTGTGTGTGGGGGGTGACTACAGTGAGTTCAGCGTGCATTTCATATGACCAAAGTGAACACCTTGTTTCATGTATGCATGACATTGTGTAAAAATTAATAATATATAATATTATGGTAAAGAATATTATTTTCAATTTCCTTGTGAATGAATGCATTAGTCAGTCATCTTGTTCTGTATTCTCCGATTATGTGTAGACATGCATACAGTCACCCTTTTCATGTTTTTCACAAGACCTCTACATTTATGTAATTCTGTTAAATCATTTTGAGAAGAGGCTGTTATCAGTAATTACAATTGACAAATTTCATAGATGGGACTATTGAGCTTACTCATTTTTTTAAATGTACAAAGCCTGATCCAAATTTTCGAATTCACCAGTGAATATTAAAACTGCAAATACTCATGGGTGCATAAACTCATATCATAAAATTATACCATGATTAAATAGCACGGCAGCTGTGAAATAATTGTGATAATAATAATAATAATGATAATAATTGTGAATTGTGAAATAGCTGTGAAACAATTAGTGCACAATCTCTACTCTTGCTTGAATGTGTTTTCCTGCAGATGTCCCATTGAATGAATCAGTGCGGTTGGTTGGAGACTCTGCTGAAGGTTCTACCCCCAGAAGAGGTCGTGTTGAAGTGCTTTATAATGGAGAGTGGGGACATGTGTGTGGATTTGGTTGGAATATGGAGAAGGCCATTGTTGTATGTAAACAACTTGGCTTTCCAACAGCCGAGGGTGCATTTCAAGCTGAGAATAATGCCGTGGATACTTCATCTATTTTCCTGCAAACTGACCGATGCACTGGAGACGAGGTGGCTATACACTACTGTCGCCACGGAGGATGGAAGAATCACGGATGTCAACTTAGCAGTGGTATAGCTGGTGTTATCTGTACAGGTGTGTGTGTGTGGGTGCGAGTGGGTGTGGGTGCGTGTTGTGCGGGCAGGCGGGTCTATGCGTGTGTCATAAATGGTCAAGTACGTATGTGTATTTTGCAGAAACCTCTCTTGATAGAGCACTACGCTTGGTGCCAATTGATGACAACCCCAAAAGAGGTCGTGTTGAAGTGCTCAACAATGGAGAGTGGGGAACAGTGTGTGCTTATAGATACTTTAATTTTGCCAAGGTTGTATGCAGACAGCTTGGCTTTCCAATAACTTTGGAGATGTTCACACCTGACAGTTCTGACCCAAGGACAAGTCCCATACTATTGAGTGGTGTTTACTGTTATGGTGATGAAGACTACATTCAACACTGTTATCATGATGGATGGGACAACCCTCGCTGTCAGCATGTTGCCGAAGCTGGTGTTGAATGTGCAAGTGTGTTTACGTGTGATCTTTTAAGCACTAGCTGGTGTGTGACTGTGATGGTGTGTGTGGCTGCGCGTATGCATGTTTACGTACATGTGAGTGTGTTTGCATAAGAGAGCTCACAAAATTTGACATAACACTAATACATTACAAACAATACCCATTTTGCATGTCGAAATGTAGAGCAACTACCCTACAGGGATGACAGTGAATTTATAGGCACAAGTGTATTGCGCAACTGAACAATGAACTGCAGACCAACTACAAATCAAAGTGACAACGTGCAACGTACAGCGATTTGATTCTGCACGTAGCATTTCCACCCCAGGCAGTATATAGCAGACATGGTGCCGATCAAACTTCGCTAATATCAAACTTCTCTACATACGTATCTATATATATCATTCTCTACATATTTGAATGAGTAAAGTAGCTATAATTTATCCAATGGCAAAGTTCAAATTTGAGATGTTAGTATTTACCTTTTGCAATTAACTTAATAGGATTATGAATTTCTTAATATTATGTGGGGGGATGGGTGATCTGTGGGTGTGGATGTGCGTGCCAGTGTTTGTATACACATGAACATGAAACTTAGCTTGTAAGAATGTGTCATGAAATATTGTTAGGTACAAGACGCACATGGTGGATTATATGTGTCAGTGCGAATTACGAGGTTCGGAAATTTTGCTATTCTCTCAGCTTCTTTCCTCAACTTGCATTACATAGTACGCTCCGGACGTCCAACAGATGTTCATAATGTCTAGCAGCGCTGGACACGTGTGTACATATTTCAAGGAGTACTTGTACTATATATTATGAATATCATTTGAAGGTTTCCTTAACTGAACATCAGGAAATTTTCACGGCTAATATATTTTGTGTTTTCGTGGTTCAATTGTGTACCATTTTTGCTTAAAAATTATTTGCATGCAAAATCGATCGCATACGTACAATGTACATTACTTAGATTATTAGTTTACCTTTCCTTGGATTCGCTTTTTAAGCTTTAGGAACATAGTTACGTATGTATCTTCACCAATAGTCTTCAGGTTTACACAACGTTGACGAATAACTACTAAAAGGACTGCATTCCACCTGCTATAGATCTTACTGGTTCACTCTTGACCGATTGAAGTATTAAGTACACGTATAGGATAAACAAATAAAGACACATTTTTGTTCATTGGGAGAGGCTAACACTTAGAAAATTTGAAAAAACCTTTTGTTGCATTATCTGCAGGCAGAGATTGCAAATATATTTATCGACGAAAATTTATGACCCCTGAAAATGAGGCAAGCCGCGAAAATTTTGTACCACAAAAATGTCCTGACATGCGGTATTTGACACTAGTATGGTTTTCCAAACATGCCCTTACGTATTATAACTTGGGACAGCTCAAAGCTGGTACCAAGAAATTGTCTCTCAAGCTTGCTTCCTCCAGTAGCACTGAACTTCGGAGAGCATCCAGTGACGAAATTCGTGCGAACATGTAACAGAGCAACCTTGAAAACATGAAATGTCGCTACACACGAATTACACATAACATATAAATCTGAATATTGGCCTGATCAAATCACAAGATAACTGCATGTCATTGACTAATATCTGACATGCACCTATATCTTGATGGTAATGCTAAACACTTTATGCAAACTGAAGAGCGGGACATGTCCTGCATGTGTGTGTTCTATTTATACTGACCTCTCATTGGTGTATGTATATGTTTGTTTCTCATGTGTAGACACCTATCCGAATGTATCATTGAGGTTAGCTGGGGAGTCCAGTGATTCCAACCCCAACAAAGGTCGTGTTGAAATCTTGTACAATGGAGTATGGGGGACAGTGTGTCAGTATGGTTTGGGCTTTGAAGATGCCAGAGTTGTGTGCAGACAACTTGGTTTTCCTACTGCATTGACTGTACTAAACACTTATGACCCGGGAACTGAACCCACTCTTCTGGAAAATACTGCATGCTCTGGAGAGGAAGAGGGAATACAGTACTGTAAAAATTCAGGATGGCATTCAGGCGATGGTTGTGATTCAGATTTTCGAGTTGGTGTGGAGTGTGCAGGTGTGTTTGTCATATAGTATGCATGTTTCAGCAAATGGAGCACCAAATTCAACAAGTGTTCAACTTACTTGAAATATTTGTTTGAACTGGAGTGCATGTGTGGTTCATTTACCTCATTTATTACATCTATATATATAGACCCCTCTGTGGAAGTATCAGTGCTAGATATTTTCCACCTAATGAACACTCAGCTTGCATGCATGCAAGCGATTCGAGCACATTGAGCACGAAATTCAACTGTTCAACTGCCTTGAAATACTTTCTTCAGTTTGTATGTGTGGTTCATTCACATTGTCACCTTGTTCTATACAGACCCCTCTGTGGAAGTACCAGTGCGGTTGGCTGGTGTGTCAGATGATCCGAACCCCACCAGAGGTCGTGTGGAAATGAACATCAATGGAGAATGGGGGACAGTGTGTGATGATAACTGGGACATCAATGATGCCAGAGTTGTATGCCGGCAGCTTGGATTCGCTACAGCCCTGGCAGCTATCTGGGATGGTAGTTATGGCCCGGGAACTGGTCCTATACTGTTTGACGAAATACAATGTACTGGAGAGGAAGAGGGAATACAGTACTGCTTGCATGGAGGACTGAAGAACCACGACTGTGAGCACAGTGAAGATGCTGGAGTGGATTGTGCAGGTCTGTGTGTTTGTTTTGCAGCCGTTTGCATTGGCTCTGTGTGTGTGTGTGTGTGCGTGTGCGCGTGTGTGTGTGTGTGTGTTCCACGCATGCATATATGAAGATACATTATCTGTATTCGGAATCTATACTGATCCATTCAGGACTGTGCATCCCAAGCTGTACGAATGGTGGAAGTTGCACAATCCATAGTATATGTCAGTGTGGAGATAGCTGGAGTGGAGATCATTGTCAAACACGTAAAAATTGGATAGTTAACTGTTGAGACCCAGTGTAGTTGTACTTGTGTGGACCTGGATGTACAGGTTCTTGTAGTTGTACTCGTGTGGACCTGGATGTACAGTACATGTAGTTGTACTCGTGTGGACCTGGATGTACAGGTACATGTAGTTGTACTCGTGTGGACCTGGATGTACAGGTACATGTAGTTGTACTCATGTGGACCTGGATGTACAGGTACTTGTAGTTGTACTCGTGTGGACCTGGATGTACAGGTACTTGTAGTTGTACTCGTGTGGACCTGGATGTACAGGTACTTGTAGTTGTACTCGTGTGGACCTGGATGTACAGGTACTTGACATGTAGTGCATGTATATGAAGATGATCATTGTTAGTAGAGTATAATTGTATAGTTTTCTATGGTTCATAATAAAATCAAAATAATATCTTAGACATTGTACATGTGGAGCAATGTGTGCACGTATGTAGGCTTAAATTCATTTCATACATTATTATTATCATATTCATCCCCTCCAGCTGTGTGTGTTCCTGACTGTATGAATGGTGGTACCTGCACAAGTCCTAACGTGTGCCAGTGTGGAGATGGTTGGAGTGGAGATCATTGTCAAACATGTGAGATGTGTATCGATGTGCTTGTGAGCCTCAGTCATTTCAGATCGTGCAGACTCCAATACTGGTATCTTCACTTCCTATGCAGTCACTTGCAATCCTCCGTGTACGAATCTGGAAGTTTGTACTGGACCAAACATGTGTGAATGTAAGACATTGCAAATTTATAATACAATTTTCCAAGAATTTGTTTCAAATTGGTTGTATTTTAAATTACCTAAGTGCGAAACGGTGCTGGAGGAGACCCTCACTTTCTTGTCAACCTTCCTGACAACTCCAACTTGTGTTTCTCGCTGCAAGGAGAACCCGGATTTGCCTTCAACCTGGTCACAAGTGAAGTCATAGTCATCAATGCTGTCTTCATTGATGCTCCGCCAAGACTCAAAGACTGGACTACTGTCATTGGAGAGATTGGTATATTGTGTGTTTGTTGGCCTGTTAAATTCCACCCACGTGGCAATATTACCAAGTACATTTTTATACCTGTTTTCTTCTTCAGGTGTGCTTTACCACCCTAAAGCTCACTCTCAGAGTACACCTGTGCTGAAGATCCACTTCAACTACAAGGACAAGTCCATCTATGTGTCGGGATATGGTTTGCTGGATGCAAGGAAGGTATCCAGTGTTGCTCTTGAAGGAGACAAGCTAAGCATTATCTCTGGAAATGTCACCTACAACTGGGCGTCTTCTGTGAGCTCAGCTACATAAAAGTTATCCAGACAGAATCTCCATCCCTGTGAGATTTGTTTTTAACCATGCAATGCAGGTTTTTGTATCAATTGGAGATGAGCTGAAATTCAAGGTGTTCTTCAATCACGACAATCTGGATATAGTGTGGTCTGATGTGAGCAGCTTCAACCATCCCTCACATGGCATTCTTGGTAAGTACTTGGTTTTAGTGGTGAGGTGCAGTCTGCAGTACTCGGGTAGTGAGTTCGAACCCACTCATCCCTAGCAGGTTTCATCTTTCATTTCAGTTTGTGCTTAACTTCCTCTACAAATCAATGCATTCATTATGCTATAATTACCTTGACATGTGTCAACAACACACACACTGTTGATCAGGCGATATAAGATATAAACTGTAAACAAGGCTACCTCGTACAGCTTGCTAGACCAAGTGCACCTCTTCCAATTCAAGGCTGGATGTTAGTTATATAATATAAGCATTATCAATAATTCACTCAAATAGAATATAAGCCACTTGACCTTGGACATCCAGACTTGGAATCTTGTGGCCTAATAATTATTTACTATAATAATTTGACAGTTTGAAAATAAAATTTACCATTAAAAACTCGTTGTATTGTGTCTTGCTGGCTTATGTCCAAAATAAAGTCCCACCGTTGTCAGATTGAAGACATCTTTGTTCCCTTTTTCAACCATCAGAGTACCACACAGTGCTTTCACTGCTCGCATTTCAGTAACGCAAAGGACATATCAGTGGTTCACACATATAAAGAAATGGCTACTTTCTGTGCTGACTGAACGAGCATTTTGTGATTCTAGTGAACCATGAATTATAGCAGCTACTTTAACTGTGCAAGATGACATTGTGCTACATTTTGCATACAGTAATCTGTGATAGTAGAGAACATTTGTCCTGGCATCGGAGAGATTCTCTAGCTCCTTATTACATTGTATGCTCCATTAAATCTTCAGGTCAGTTCTTCAACAAGGGAACCAGGATAGACCAGGAGAAGAGACGGCTTGTACTTCCAAGTCGTTCTCCTATTCCAGTCATCCTAGAGGACCCCAAGCCAGAGGTGCACCACAAGAACCAGTGCTGGCATCCACAGACACCTGGTTATCAAGGAGAAGGGCTGATTGAGGGAGACTACACAGAGTATGTTGTTGACAGTGTTTTTGCTGGGGATTTCAAGTACTCACTGACATTGCTAGAACAATCATAGGATTGATTTCTTTTGCATTTTGTTCATTTACAAGACTTGGCGATAGTTACAATAGCTAATGCTCGTTATGCTTAAGTTGTAATATTTACAATTGTTATATATTAAAACTGCTTACATATATATCTAACTAACTAACAGGATACCCATACATACATACCATACATACCATACATACCATACATACCAGTAGTTGCGACTCTTTAATCCAACCACATTCATTTTCACTAAAAGATTCTGGATTAACAAATCTTCCTGTGCACACTTTGGATACACATTGGTACTATAGTGGCTGAATAGCAAGGTTTCTACATTACACCCATGCAAGTATATATACCGCATTACATTTGTGAGTCTTTAATCCGGCCACATTCGTTTCACTAAAGGGTTGGCTAAACAAACGTTATAGGTGGCCTAACATCATCTGTACTAGGGAGTGGGGGCTGTCTACGCATCTGTACACTGAAGGGAGTGGGTGAGTCACATCAGTACTAGGAGTGGGTGGGCTACATCTGTACGAGGGAGTGGGTGGGCTACATCTGTACTGGGGAGTGGGTGGGCCACATCTGTACTAGGAGTTGGTTGGCTACATCTGTACGAGGGAGTGGGTGGGCTACATCTGTACTGGGGAGTGGGTGGGCCACATCTGTACTAGGAGTTGGTTGGCTACATCTGTACTAGGGAGTGGGTGGTCTACATCTGTAATAGGGAGTGGGTGGTCTACATCTGTACTAGGAGTGGGTGGGCTACATCTGTACTAGGGAGTGGGTGGTCTACATCTGTACTAGGGAGTGGGTGGGCTGCATCGGTACTAGGGAGTGGGTGGTCTACATCTGTACTAGGAGTTGGTTGGCTACATCTGTACTAGGAGTTGGTTGGCTACATCTGTACTAGGAGTTGGTTGGCTACATCTGTGCTAGGGAGTGGGTGGGCTACATCTGTACTGGGGAGTGGGTGGGCCACATCTGTACTAGGGATTGGGTGGCATAAGCAAGATATACTGATATAAGTAACAAAGATCATTAGACAAGTACCATATAATACAATGCTTTATACACAACACAATTTTGACGTCAATTAGTTATAAAGCTTACAAGAGATGACATAGAAGAAGGAGGCTGATCATCAGAGAGAGTGAACAGAGGCTTGAGGTCATCCCATTTACTACTTAAACGTGCTCTGAATACATGGCCATGGTGTGAGCAACCAACAGCACTTCTTGCTGCTTGGTCCAAGATGATGACGAATTCTAATTTCGATAGAGATGGGCACACTATACTAAATAATAACTTTACTGCTGATGTATGGTAATGCCCGAGAGAGCCAATTGCGATTGTAAAGTATGTCACTTTCTCAACACAGAGTAGGGATTCACGATCAGAGATTAGTGGCTGATATTTAGATTCCTTACAGCATTTTGCTGCCTCGAGACCTGCTGGATAGTTTCCCGTGATATATAGTGAGTTCTACGATGCAGAGGTGGTTGCCAGCGACTATATATCACCAAGTCGGGCCTGTCCGATGTTGTGGAAAGGTGGGTGGGGATAGTAGCTGGTGGATTGTTACAGGCTCTAAGCCCTGGCAGGTCGGCATACAGCTCCTCTGTTGAGGCTGACAGATATTATGATATTACCTGTAAGTTGTTGAGAGTCATAGCTTTCCTCCCAAGAAAAGCACCACCTGCTGTCAACAGCCACCTGCTGTCAACAGACTTATAATCTCTCATAAGAGACTTCTAACCAGTTACTCATGCTGAATGGACATCACACACACACACACACACACACACACACACACACACACACACACACACACACACACATGCACACACACACACACACACACACACACACACACACACACACACACACACACACACACACACACATGCATGCACGCACACACACACATATACAATATACACACACGTACATAATATATATATATATATATATATACATATACATACATATATATATATATATATATATATTTATATATATATATATATATATATATATATATATATATATATATATATATATATATATATATATATATATATATATATATATATATATATATGTATGTATATGTATACGTATATACATATGATTATGTTCACCCTTGGTCCATATTTCTCACATGTTGTAGTTTACCACAAAGTATCATTCAGGATGTACCAGATACGTTTAGAACATGCAGACTTTGATTTCAAAATCTACTTAATTTCCAAGTTCCAACAGAGGGTACCCCAATCTTCATTACTGAGTTCATTCTCATGTTCATCAAGGCATGATAAAGAGTCTAGTAATCCCTTTAGGCCAGGCAAAAGTAATTCCCAGATTATCATTTCCGGCTGCATGTGATTTGGCTTGCACCCGACCTTTTTTTCATTATTAATTACATGTGTTAGTCTTAGAACAAAATTTATTATAATCCCCTCATTAGTTTCTTTTGTTTGTATTAACTTGAAAATTTCATTTAATTTTTAATAATGATCAAGTGACTGTACAAATACCTATGTATAAATAATGAGTGCAGTTCAATAAAAATAAATAATAATGAATAATGACCACCTTCCCTCGTACTATAATTTAGAAGGCTTGATAGTGTCGGATTAGGATGTTCTCGGATAGAGACTTTAATGACTATTAGCACATTTAATATGGTGATTGCAGCTCACAAGATGGCCAGATTGAAATGAATGCCGTAAATAACAGATAGGTCACATTGAAGAGGTCCCTCTGAACTGAGTTATAAATGCATGTGTGAAAGTTTCATTCTCTCAATGCAAATTTACTGTATACAGTATTAATGTGTGCAAGGATCAATTGGCATTGGTATATTATTATAACATTATGTATAACATAATACTTGAATTCACTTTTTGTCATGCAAACAGGTAGCTGTCTGAAACACAAGGGCTTTGGAGTGTGTGTTGAGTTGTGCAGTGGTGATGAAGATTGCAAACTATAGGTCCTAGACAAAAATGCTGTTCTAATGGGTGTGGACATGTTTGAACTACAATCACAAATTGTGCTGTGAGTATTAAATAGGAGCTGGAGTAAGATAAATGCATGATCCCTTTCACAGGCACAATAGGATCATGGTAGTTAGCAAGCCATTCTCAAAATAATATAACTTACAAGGAAAGGAACCTTAATTGTGAACTAAAGCGGTGAACAACGCTTACGAAGTTGAAAAGAAGCTAACCAGGTTCGGAAAAGTGGATTTCAGTAGATAACGATAACGCGTAAACTATAAATGTAACTGTTGCTAAAAGGTTGGAAAACAGTTGTGTGCTGCATGGGATTTACCTAAAACAACAGTACATTGTCTCACTGTTGATCATTTTGGGCGCATGTAGTGTAATTATCAGCCAATGAGCTTATGAGAGTGGTTGCTAGGTTACTTTGCTATAGGCTACCTGAGTGTATTCTGATTGGCCAATTGCATGACCTTGCACAATCCAGCCAATGACCAATCAGGAAAATACATACACTGTCAGGTGCATACAATGAAAAATAATACTTACTAGTTAACATATAATTTCTGGCGGATAAAAAGTATTTAATGAACTTATACACGAGCATGCTGGTTGAGGGTTTGTGGCCAGAATACGTAGTGTCGGACTCCGTTCTTCAACAGTCACCGATTGCCCGCAAAAATGTTCCGCTTGCTGTGGACTGCTACGGTAACCATTCTTGCAGCTACACTATGCGATGGTGCATTTATCCCGAAGGATTTAGCGTGTCCACAAGGAGGTTACATCACCAGGGAGATGTTCTGCGAGGACAGCCCTGGATGTCCGAACGGAGAAGACAGCGACACTATCCATCCTCGGGGACCTTGTATAGTATTGGGTAAGCTAGTGGCATTTTCATTCCGTATTTGCTGTTTGAATTTATCATCACTTGGAGACTGTTATATTTTCTATACATCGTCATTGAAGTTGGAGATAATCCTTCGGAGTATGGTTTCTCATGCGGTGCCAACGGAGAGGTCGTTCCACTAGAGGCCATGTGCAAGTGTCGAATGCGCGAACGAGAACGACGAGACTTACGCATTCTGCCCAAATCGCTTGAAGAGGGAAGCTCTGTGTGAGCCCAGCTGTGTTAGGGGAACGTGTGTTGATGGCACTTGTGACTGCCCAGACTCGTACTTCGGTGAAACCTGTCAATTGAGTGAGTTGTCAATTAAATCGTACCATCGTATAGTCTTGCCTAACGTTAAACTAGATTTTTTTTTTCATTTTTTGCGAATTGCAAATTACTACAGAGAAGGCTCTGCTTGAGTGCTAAAATCAACTTGGAATGGTTGAATATTGTGTCCAAGTCAGGCACCACCCTATACCACCCCTTAGTTACGTACTTCATACGGAGTCTGTTATACTGCATACCTGCCCCTTCTTACATCACTGCACTGCGTGTGTTGTATAGATGACATTGTGCTACATTATGCATACAGTAATCTGTGATAGTAGGGAACATTTGTCCTGGCATTGGAGAGATTCTCTAGCTCCTTATTGCCTTTGCAGTAGCTTCAAGCTATTGGTTCCCCAGTTTAAAAAAGATTCGGAATCCCTGATACCTGATACCTGATACATTGTATGCTCCATTAAATCTTCAGCAATGTACATATCTGCCTTCTATACTTTGTACTTACCCTCCTCCCGTGATCATCCTAGACACCTGCTGAACAAGTATAGAGACACAGTAAACTCCAGTCATGTCTTGCGACAGATATGCTTAGAGTCTGTATACTGATTCAGAACCTCCCCCTCAAAAGGAATCTTTGATAGAACCCTGTTTTCTGTAAGCATTTGTCGTTGTTTTGTATTCTAGCGTCCTATGCAGGGGTGTGTGAAGACTTGTGTGTATCCTTTGACATCACTGATTTTATTGACTAAACTGTGTTTGCTTTTGCAGACACTTTTCCAAATGTATCACTGCGTTTAGCGGGAGGTTCATCCAATCCCAACCCTACTAGGGGTCATGTTGAAGTGTTCTACAATGGCCAGTGGGGAACATTATGTCCGAGGAAATGGGACATTAATGATGCCAGAGTTGTGTGCCGACAGCTTGGTTTTCCAGGAGCTCTGAAAGCCATCAGAGATAAGCATTATACTCCAGGAAATGGCCCTATGTTCCTGGACAATGTTCGCTGTACTGGAGAGGAGGAAGGGATTCAGTACTGCTTGCATGGAGGGTGGATGAAACCCAAATGCTTATTTAGCTCGCATGTTGGAGTTGTATGCGAGGATGTAGGTTGGTGTATGCACATTTACGTACACATGCATGCATGAGTGGCTGGTGGTGCAAGGACAACGCGGGGTACAAAATTAATGTATTCTGTACACTTTATAGCCATTATCTCAAAATCAATTTTCCATGTAACTTTTGAATCTATTATAACGTCCAACTTTGAAACAACGGTTTCAGACTAAGTGTATATATAGTTCTGATAATTTACGCTCTGAAATGTCCATTGGGATGGAGGCTCTATTGATAACAATATACCCAGTATATTGGAATTAACGATTTAATATCGTAAAGCAAACATTGTGTCAGAATGTCCCATTTCAAATTTCTACAACCTCTCTTGTTCTTATGCATTAACCAAATTACAAATGAACCAACACACCGTTGTGTAGGTGTGTCATCCACAATTGAAAGTTCCACCTGGTGTAAAGGAATCTCTTCATCAGGAAACCAACCTCCAACCTGGGCATCTTCTGTGAGCTCAGCTACATATAAATACGTATTTCAGGCAGAAATTCCATCCATCTCTGTGAGAATTGTTCTTAACCATGTACTGCAGGTTTTTGTATCAATTGGAGATGAGCTAAAATTCAAGGTGTTCTTCAATCACGACAATCTGGATATAGTGTGGTCTGATGTGAGCGGCTTCAACCACTCCTCACATGGCATTCTTGGTAAGTACTTCACTTTAGTGGTGAGGTGACAACAGTCTGCAGTACTCGGGTAGTGAGTTCGAACCCACTCATCCCTAGCAGGTTTCATCTTTCATTTCAGTTTGCGCTTAACTTCCTCTACAAATCAATGCATTCATTATGCTAAGATTACCATGACATGTATCAACAACACACACACTGTTGATCAGGCGATTTAAGATTTGAACTGTAAACAAGTCTACCTCGTGCAGCTTGCTAGACCAAGTGCACCCCTTCCCATTCAAGGCTGGATGTTAGTTATATAATATAAGCAGCATTATCAATAATTCACTCAAATAGAATATAAGCCACTTGATCTTGGACATCCAGACTTGGAATCCTGTGGCCTAATAATTACTATAATAATTTCAGTTTGAAAATAAACTTTACCATTAAAAACTAGTTGTATTGTGTCTTGCTGGCTTATGTCAGAAATAAAGTCCCACCGTTGTTAGATTGAAGACATCTTTGTTCCCTTTTACAACCATCACAGTACCACACAGTGCTCTCATTGCTCGCATTTTAGTAACGCATAGGACATATCAGTGGTTCACACATATAAAGAAATGGCTACTTTCTGTGCTGACTGAACGAGCATTTTGTGATTCTAGTGAACCATGAATTATAGCAGCTGCTTCAACTGTGCAAGATGACATTGTGCTATATATGAGTACTTGATGTTCACACATAAAAATGGCTACTTTCTGTGCTAAATGAATGAGCATTTTGACTAGTGACCCATGAAATAGAGCAGCTGCTGCTTTAACTGTGCAAAATGTGCTACATTTTGCATACAGTAATCTGTGATAGTAGAGAACATCTGTCCTTGCATTGCAGAGATTCTCTAGCTCCTTATTACATTGTATGCTCCATTCCATCTTCAGGTCAGTTCTTCAGCAAGGGAACCAGGATAGACCAGGGGAAGAGACGGCTTTTACTTCCAAGTCGTTCTCCAATTCCAGTCGTCTTAGAGGACCCCAAGCCTGAAGTGCACCACAAGAGTCAGTGCTGGCGTCTACAGACTCCTGGTTATCAAGGAGAAGGGCTGATCGAGGGGGACTACACAGAGTATGTTGTTGACAGTGTTTTTGCAAGTGATTTCAAGTACTCACTGACATTGCTAGAACAATCATAGGGTTGATTTCTTTTTGCATTCTGTTCATTTACAAGACTTGGCAATAGTTACTGTACCAGTGCTCGTTGTGCTTAATACGTTGTAATATTTACAATTATTATTATAAAGCTGCTTACATACGTATATATATATATAACTAATTAACAGGATACTCAAGCACATATATACCTATCATAGATATCATCAGAGAGAAGTGAACAGAGGCTTGAGGGCATACGTCCCATTTACTACTTAGACGCGCTCTGAATACATGGAGTGAGTAACCAACAGCGCTCCTTGCCGCTCGGTCCAAGCTTAAGATGATGACGCATTCTGATTTCGATAGAGATGGGCACGCTATACTTAATAATCACTTCACTGCTGATGTATGGTTTTGCCGGAGAGAGCCAATTGCGATGGTAAAATATGACACTTTCTCAACACAGGGTAGGGACTCAAGATCAGAGATTAGTGGCCGATACTTAGATTCTTTACGGCATTTTGCTGCTTCGAGACCTGCTGTATGTAGTTTCCCGGGAAAGTGAGTTCTATGATGCGGAGGTGGTTGCCAGCGACTATCCCAAAGTCTGGCCTGTCCGTTGTTGTGGAAAAGTGGGTGGGGATAGTAGCTGGTGGATGGTTACAGGCTCTAGGATCTGAGAGGCGAGAAGTGGCTAACTAACTTCAGGTTCGGAAAAGTGGACTTCAGTAGATAACGAGAACTTGTAAAATAAAAAAAGCTGCAGCTATTGTTAAAAGGTAGAAAACAGTTGACAATGTGTGTTGTGATTCACCCAAAACAACAGTACATTTTCTCACTGTTGATCATTTGGGGAGTGTGTAGTGTAATTATCAGCCAATGAGCTTTTGAGAGTGGTTGCTAGGTTACTTTGCTAGGCTACTTGAGTGCATTCTGATTGGCCAACTGCATGACCTTGCACAATCCAGCCAATGACCAATCAGGAAAATACAGGTGACATACACTGAAAAATAATACTTACTAAGTTAACATACAATTTCTGGCGGATATTAAGTATTTAATCAACGTATACATGAGGACGCTGGATGAGAGTTTGTGGCCAGGACACGTTAAAGTATCGGACTCCGTTCTTCAACTGTCACCGCTTGCCCGCAAAAATGTTTCGCTTGCTGTGGACTGCTACGGTAACCATTCTTGCAGCTCTACTATGCGATGGTGCATTTATCCAGAAGGATTTAGCGTGTCCACAAGGAGGCTTTATCACCAGAGAGACGTTCTGTGAGGACAGCCCTGGATGTCCGAGCGGAGAAGACAGCGACACTATCCATCCTCGCGGACCTTGTATAGTGGGTAAGTAACATTTCCTTGTAAATACTGCTCCACTTTATCACCAATTAGAGCTACTATTTTCTGTCGTTGTTGAAGTTGCAGACAATCCTTCGGACGTCTACAGTTTCTCTTGCGATGGGAACGGAGAGGTCGTCCCACTAGAGGCCATGTGCAACGGAAGTGTCGAATGCGCGAACGGGGACGACGAGACTCACGCATTCTGCCCAAAGCGCTTGAGGAGGCCCAGGGGTGATCCGTGTGAGCCCAGCTGTGTCAGGGGAACGTGTGTTGTTGGCACTTGTGACTGTCCAGACTCGTACTTCGGTGAAACCTGTCAATTGAGTGAGTTGTCAATTGAATCGTACTATATCGTATAGTCTCGCCATTTAGTTAAATTTCAAGTAGAGTTAGTAAAGTCTACTAACAAGTTCAAGTTCAAGTTCAAGTTCAAATTATTTAAACAGGAGATCACCACAGCACAAATAGCTGGATTAAAGGAGAATCCTGCAAATACATACACAGACATTAAATCCAAAAATGAATAAAAGAGATGGATAAAGGCAGAGAATTGCACAAGAAAGATTTAAGAAGAAAAAAGATATAGATTACAAAAGAAACAAGATACACAACAAGACGATCGAGACGGACAATCAAATACAGTGTAATTGTATACATAAAATCAAAGATGGCCAAAAATACACAGACAAAGACAAAAAAACACAAGGACAATCAAGATACTGATAATATAGAAGATATTGCCAACTTGAACGGTTTAAATCCCAGGCTTCTGACTTAATTTGAGTGGAAGACTATTCCAAGCTTTTGCACCTGCATGGGCAAACGTTCTACGACCATACTCAGAGTTAGTCTGATTTATGAAGAAGTTCTTGGATCCTCTGGTGATAGTAGTGTCCTGACTCCTAATGTTGTCGTTGGCACGCACAAGGTTCCTCGATCAGTTCTAATGGTGCATCCCCAGTCGCTACCCTATGTAGCATCATCAATCTGAAGTAATCTCGCCGACTCTCTAGGGATGGCCAGCCCAGCTTACTCCTCAGTTCAGTGGTGGGAGTCAAAGGTGGCTGATCCAGAATAATTCTCATCCCGTAGTTTTGGATTCTTTCGAGTTTATTGGTAAGCTCCTTGGAGCATTCCTGCCAAGCAAGGCAGCAGTGATCTAAGTGTGGTAAAACTAATTTAAAACTGTTATAAAGTTTTTTCTTCAGAGTTGTTGGAAGTACTTTCTTGAGACGATTCAGTCTTGACAGACCCACACACCATTTCTTTGATACATTTTTAACATGGTCACGCCACTTCAATTCATCATCAAGGTGCACGCCTAAGGATTTCACACACTTCACTCTCTTCAGTTCATGTTCGCCAGCAGTTACATGGACATCCACTAGCTCCGGCTCCCTACGTTTTCTACTGAAAAGCATCATCTGCGTCTTCGATACGTTTAAACACAATTTGTTAGCTAGTACCCATTCTTGTACCTTCCGCAAGTCTTCATAACTTATTTTTCATTTTTGCAAATTGCAAATTACTATAGAGAAGCGCCCCTGCTTGAGTGTTAAAATCAACCTAAAAACTCAACTTTTCCCTGACCCCTAGACCACCCCTCAGTTACCTTATACAGATCGAGTCTGTGATACTACACACATATCTGCACCTCCTTACATCACTGCACTGCATGTGTTTTATAGACGCCTAGGACACCACTTACAGTATGCACATATCTGCCTCCTGTACTTCCTCCCATGGTCATCATTGTAAAAGACACCTGCTGTACATACATATCAAAATATGCACATCTAACTCCAGTCATGTCTTCTGTCAAAGTGCATGACATACATCCACTGTAATACAGAAGCCCCCCCCCCCCCCCTCCCCTCAAAACATAATCCTACATAGAACCCTGCTTTCTGTAGGAAAATGGCAGTGTTTTGGATCTAGTGTCCTGTCTAGGGGTGTGCGGAGACTTGTGTGGATCCTGTGATATCGATAATTTTATTGATAAAACTTCCTTTGCTTTGCAGACACTTTCCCGAATGTATCACTGCGTTTAGCGGGAGGTTCATCCAATCCCAACCCCACCAGAGGTCGTGTTGAAGTGTTCTACAATGGCCAGTGGGGAACAGTATGTCGGACGAGTTGGGACATTAATGATGCCAGAGTTGTGTGCCGACAGCTAGGTTTTCCAGGAGCTCTGGCAGCCATCAGAGATAAAAGATATACCCCAGGAGATGGTCCTATCGTCCTTGACAGTGTTCACTGTACTGGAGAGGAAGAAGGGATTCAGTACTGCTTGCATGGAGGGTGGATGAAAAAGAAATGCTCGTTAATCTCACATGTTGGAGTTGTATGCGAGGATGTAGGTGGGTGTATGCACATCATTGCACATGCATGCTGTAATGTCCGTAAGGGCTCGATGGATCAACAAACACTGGTCAAAATAACTTCTTCATTCAAATAGCCAAAAACACTTTACATCAACTCACTCTAACAAACTCTATTCTAACTAACTCTAACTAAGACACACACACAGATACAGTCTATGAAAAGACAGATCATTGAGTGTTAAACATTAAAGGGTCGACCATGCACTTACATAAAACACACACACATCATGAATCACACACACTACACATGCGTTCATTGGTGGCTGGTGGTGTATAGACAACGTAAAGTACGTAATTCTGTACACTTTGTAGCCATTATTTCAAAATCATTTTTCCATATAACTTTTGAATTCTATTATGACCTACCACATGCATTAGATTATGTTCAACTATGAAACCTTCAATGGTTTTAGACTAAGTGTAGTTTTGATAATTTATGCTGAGCCTCTGAAATGATTTCCGGGTGTCCCTTGAGAAGGAGGTTCTATTGCTAACATTACCCAGTATATTGGCAATAAACATTAATATCATAAAGCACACATTGTGTCAGAATGTCTAGTCGTATATTTCTACAACCTCTACAAATGAACCAACACACCGTTGTTTTGGTGTTTTAATTGTACTTTGTCATCCACGATCGAAAGTTCCACCTAGTATAAAGAAATCTCTCCAATAGTAAACCTACCTCCGGGCTTGTAATGAGATTGAGTGGTGTTCTTGCCTTGTAGAGTCAATGCCAGAGGTATCAGTACGGTTGGCTGGTGGATCAGATGATCCCAACCCCACCAGTGGTCGTGTTGAAGTGTCTTACAACGGAGAGTGGGGAACAGTATGCGGTGAAAACTGGGACCTTAATAATGATGCTGGGGTTGTATGCCGACAGTTGGGATTCGCTGCAGCCATTTCCACCAAAGGTTTTGGTCCAGGAAGTGGCCCTATCCTGCTGGACTATGTCGACTGTTCTGGAGAGGAAGAGGGGATACAATACTGTCGTCACAATGGTTGGAAACAGAGTGAATGTGACCATAGTGAAGATGCTGGAGTTGAATGTACAGGTGTGTGTGTGTGTGTGTGTGTGTGTGTGTGTGTGTGTGTGTGTGTGTGTGTGTGTGTGTGTGTGTGTGTGTGTGTGTGTGTGTGTGTGTGTGTGTGTGTGTGTGTGTGTGTGTGTGTGTGTGTGTGTGTGTGTGTGTGTGTGTGTGTGTGTGTGTGTGTGTGTGTGTGTGTGTGTGTGTGTGTGTGTGTGTGTGTGTGTGTGTGTGTGTGTGTGTGTGTGTGTGTGTGTGTGTGTGTGTGTGTGTGTGTGTGTGTGTGTGTGTGTGTGTGTGTGTGTGTGTGTGTGTGTGTGTGTGTGTGTGTGTGTGTGTGTGTGTGTGTGTGTGTGTGTGTGTGTGTGTGTGTGTGTGTGTGTGTGTGTGTGTGTGTGTGTGTGTGTGTGTGTGTGTGTGTGTGTGGTGTGTGGTGTGTGGTGTGTGTGTGTGGTGTGTGGTGTGTGGTGTGTGTGTGTGTGGTGTGTGTGCTATCATCCCAGTATATGCAAACATTGTTTTCCTTGAGTAAAGTCCCCCTCCAAGTAATGGACTACCTCATTTAAAACCTTGATTATATTTGTTTGGGAGAGGCCTGGTTACAAGATTAATGCTGAATGTGTGTGATGTGTGTGTGATGTGTGTGTGTAATGTGTGTGTGATGTGTGTGTGTAATGTGTGTGTGATGTGTGTGTGTAATGTGTGTGTGTAATGTGTGTGTGTAATGTGTGTGTGTAATGTGTGTGTGTAATGTGTGTGTGTAATGTGTGTGTGTAATGTGTGTGTGTAATGTGTGTGTGTAATGTGTGTGTGTAATGTGTGTGTGTAATGTGTGTGTGTAATGTGTGTGTGTAATGTGTAATGTGTGTGTGTAATGTGTGTGTGTGTGTGTAATGTGTGTGTGTGTGTGTAATGTGTGTGTGTGTGTGTAATGTGTGTGTGTGTGTGTAATGTGTGTGTGTGTGTGTAATGTGTGTGTGTGTGTGTAATGTGTGTGTGTGTGTGTAATGTGTGTGTGTGTGTGTAATGTGTGTGTGTGTGTGTGTAATGTGTGTGTGTGTGTGTGTGTAATGTGTGTGTGTGTGTGTAATGTGTGTGTGTGTGTGTAATGTGTGTGTGTGTGTGTAATGTGTGTGTGTGTGTGTAATGTGTGTGTGTGTGTGTAATGTGTGTGTGTGTGTGTAATGTGTGTGTGTGTGTGTAATGTGTGTGTGTGTGTGTAATGTGTGTGTGTGTGTGTAATGTGTGTGTGTGTGTGTAATGTGTGTGTGTGTGTGTAATGTGTGTGTGTGTGTGTAATGTGTGTGTGTGTGTGTGTAATGTGTAATGTGTGTGTAATGTGTGTGTGATGTGTAATGTGTGTGTAATGTGTGTGTGTGTGTAATGTGTGTGTGTGTGTAATGTGTGTGTAATGTGTGTGTGATGTGTGTGTGTGTGTAATGTGTGTGTGTGTGTAATGTGTGTGTGTGTGTAATGTGTGTGTGTGTGTAATGTGTGTGTGTGTGTAATGTGTGTGTGTGTGTGTGTGTGTGTGTGTGTGTGTGTAATTTGAGAAAAGGCTGTTATCAGTAACTACAATTGACAAATTTCATAGACGGGACTATTGAGTAACTCAATCATATATGGGTGCATAAATTCATATCATAAAATTATACCATGATTATATAGCACGGCAGCTGTGAAATTCTCATATGTTTTAGTGCACAATCTCTACTCTTACTTGAATGTGTTTTCCTGCAGATGTCCCATTGAATGAATCAGTGCGGTTGGTTGGAGACTCTGGAGGTTCTACGCCCAGCAGAGGTCATGTTGAAGTGCTTCATAAAGGAGAGTGGGGACATGTGTGTGGGAATGGTTGGAATATAGAGATGGCCATAGTTGTATGTAAACAACTTGGCTTTCCAACAGCCGAGGGTGCAATTACAGTTGATAACGTTGCCATTGATAAATCATCTATTTTCCTGCATTCCTACGGATGCACTGGAGATGAGGTGGCTATACACTACTGTCGCCACAGAGGATGGAAGAAGCACAAATGTTCACTTAGCAAACATGGTATAGCTGGTGCTATCTGTACAGGTGTGTGTGTGTTGTGTGTGTGTATGTGTGTGTGTGTGTGTGGTGTGTGCATGTGTGCATGTGTGCGTGTGTGTGTGCGTGTGCCTGTGCGCAAACAGCTTGACAAAAACTGAATGGAGAGATGTACAGTCTTCCCATAACCAGCATTTGAAGTTCGGTCCTTAAGGGATAATCTGACATAATTTCAAACATATAGACCAAAGTTTGCTCGACCGCGTTTATGGACATAACTTTCTTATGGACAAGAGTTCTTGTCAAGCCTTTGTCACATGTTCACCATGTGTTCTCAAGTTTAGAGAGGCTTATTTATATGCCATACATACAATCATAACTTCGGAGGCAAGTTAGAGCTTTCGAAGCTCGATCGCTCGCAAATTTGCTAGTTTACAGTCTACTACAATCCATTTGCTAACTTAGTCGGCGAGAATCCCTTCTATTGATGGTGCAACCATTCAAATCTTGAATATTAGCGAGATGGTCACTCGGTAAGAACGTGATAATTTGTATTAGGTTTGACAATTTAATTACATACCTGTCAAAACCACAAGATACCCTTTGCAACCACGAATCTGCCATAACCTACCTGCGGTGTGCGTGTGTGTGCATGTGCGTGCGTGCGTGCATGTGTGCGTGAGTGCATGCGTGCTGTATTTTGGTTGGACATCTTGTCCATACACGGAGTATATATGTGTGTGTGTTTTGGTCAGACATCTTGTCCATACATGCAGGGTGTGTGTGTTTGTGTGTGTTTCCCTTCATAATACACTTTCTACTGAGTGTAACAACATGAGCTGGGCTATTAGGTATAGTTAAGCACTTAGTGTAACGTTCCCATTTGACTTCTATAGTGTAACGTTCCCATTTGACTTCTAGTGTAACGTTCCCATTTGACTTCTAGTGTAACGTTCCCATTTGACTTCTAGTGTAACGTTCCCATTTGACTTCTAGTGTAATGTGCCCATATAGTTTGATCCACTGGAATGCTGTTCCTTAGCATGTCCGAGCAAAATTAAGATTGCTCAGACTTATGTCCTTTCAAATTCAGACTTCTTTTACATCACTGTGTGTGTGTGTGTGCGTGCATGTGTGCATTTGTGCGTGCACGCGTGTGTGTGTGTGCATGTGTGTGCGTGCGTGCTATGCGTGTATGCATCATAAATGGTCAGATATGTGTGTATTTTGCAGAAACCTCTCTTGATGGAACACTGCGCTTGGTGCCAATTGATGACAACCCAAAAAGAGGTCGTGTTGAATTGTTCAACAATGGAGAGTGGGGAACAGTGTGTGCTTATGCAACTAACTTTGCTTTTGCCAAAGTTGTATGTAGACAGCTTGGTTTTCCAATAACTTTGGATTTGTTTAAAGCTGGTATATCTAACCCAGGGACAGGTCCCATACTACTGAGTGGTGTTCGCTGTGATGGTGATGAAGACTACATTCAGCACTGTCCTCATAATGGATGGGACAACGTTCGCTGTCAGCATGTTGACGAAGCTGGTGTTGAATGTGCAAGTGTGTTTATGTGTGACTGTGATCCTTTTAGCACTAGCTGGTGTGTGTGTGGCTGAATGTGTATGCATGTATACGTACATGTGATTGTGTTTGCATAAGATAGGGCTCACAAAAACTTGACATAATACTAATAACAATACCCACTATGCCAGTCGAAAATGTAGACCAACTACCCTACAGGGAAGACGGTAAATTTAGAGGCACAAGTGTATTGCGCAACTGAACAATGAACTGCAGACCAACTACAAATGGAAGTGTATAGGCGACCTAGCAACATATAGGCGACCTAGCAACATGCAACAGCTGTTTGATTCTACACGTTTTTGCGAATTCCACCCCAGGTAGCATCAGTCATTGTGCAGATCAAGTTTCGCTAATATCAAAATTGACAGTCTCACTAGTATTGAATCACATATTTGAAAGAGCAAAGTAGCTTACGTAACTTAATAATACCTCAACAATAGCCAAGTTTGGTTATATCTAATTACTTTGTGCAATTAATTCAATAGCATTATGAATTTCATATGTGTGGGTGTGGATGTGCATGCCAGTGTTTGTATACACTACATAAACATGAAATTTATGAATTTATGGATGTGTCATGAATTATTGTGCGTGAGTTATAAGACCCACGTGGGACATTATGTCTGGGCCAATTACGAGGTTTGGAAATTTTTCTCTTTTTTCGCTTCGTTTCTCAGATTGTATTATAAAATAAGCGTCCAACAGATGGTCATAATGTCTAGCAGTGCTGGACACATGCATGCATATTTCAAGGAGTACTTGTATTATTGTGATTTTTATTTGAAGGTATATATCGCTACACACGGATTCACATACATATGAACCTGAACCTGAAACAGTCTCTCAAACTTGCTGCCTTCAGTAGAACTAAACTTCTTAGAACATCCAGTGACAAGTTACCTGCGAACATAATATAACAGAGCAACCATGACAACAGAAAATGTCGCTACACACGGATTCCGCATACATAAAAACCTGAATGTTGACCTGATCAAAGCACAAGATAACTGCATGTCATTGACTAATGTTTGATTGGCACCTATAACTTGATAAGAATGTAGGGTTCTGGTTCTGCCAGGATTTAATTATTTTGGTCCATCATTATTACAGCTAACACAGGTTTGGTCCATGATGTCATTGGCCAAAGATGGCTGCTTTTGGTAGGACTATATAGTATGGAAAATTTGAAAACCTGCTTCTGAGTGTTTCATTTCAACTAAAAACATCAGCGAAGGTCTTTTACAAAGAAACAATACTAAACATGTGGTTAGTAAAGTGTTTCAAATATAGGTTTGGAAAAAACTTGATTGTTGGATCACTGTACTGTGATTTCGACTCCACCTCCGACCATCTCCGACCAGTATAGGCAGAACCCTGAACCAATGCTATCACAGTATATGCACTGAAGAGCGGGACATGTCCTGCGTGGGTGGGTGTACTTGACCTTTCATTGGTGTACGTATATGTATAATATTATTTGTAATATCATGAATGAATCAAATCGAATCAAAGTGTGATCAAATCAGGAGATAAATGTGTGACTAACATTTGGTAGGCACTTATTAAGGTTTATAGATATGTTTGTGTTTCTCATGTTTAGACACCTTTCCGAATGCATCATTGAGGTTAGCTGGGGAGTCAAGTGATTCCAACCCCAACAAAGGTCGTGTTGAA
Organism: Halisarca cf. caerulea; assembly: GCA_963170055.1. Taxonomy (NCBI): domain Eukaryota; kingdom Metazoa; phylum Porifera; class Demospongiae; order Chondrillida; family Halisarcidae; genus Halisarca; species Halisarca cf. caerulea. The sequence continues at coordinate 803,595 of CAUJGJ010000318.1, read as the reverse complement.
ATCTTGAACAATGGAGTATGGGGGACAGTGTGTCAGCATGGTTTGGACATTAAAGGTGCCAGAGTTGTGTGCAGACAACTTGGTTTTCCTGGCGTGTTGACTGTACTTATCACTTATAATCCGGGAACTGGACCTACTCTTCTGCGAAAAATTGAATGCTCTGGAGAGGAAGAGGGAATACAGTACTGCCGATATTCAGGATGGCGTTCAAGCAGTGGTTGTAGTGGTTCTCAAGTTGGTGTGGAGTGTGTAGGTGTGTTCTCTTACTACTGTGTATGTCCCAGCAATCACCTATTGAACACTCGGCTTTCATGCAATTGATTTGAGTGCACGGAGCACCAAATGCAACAAGTGTACAACCACCTTCAAATACTTGTTTTATCTCCAGTGCAAGTGTGGTTCATTCACAGTGTCACCTTGTTCTATACAGACCCCTCTATGGAAGTACCAGTGCGGTTGGCTGGTGTATCAGATGAAGTAGTTGGTGTGTCAGGTGATCCGAACCCCACCAGGGGTCGTGTGGAAGTGAACATCAATGGAGAATGGGGGACAGTGTGTGATGATAACTGGGACATCAATGATGCCAGAGTTGTATGCCGGCAGCTTGGATTCGCAACAGCCCTGGCGGCCATCTGGGATGGTAGTTATGGCCCGGGAACTGGTCCTATACTGTTTGACGAGATACAATGTACTGGAGAGGAAGAAGGAATACAGTACTGCTTGCATGGAGGACTGAAGAAACACGACTGTAAGCACAGTGAAGATGCCGGAGTGGATTGCGCAGGTCTGTGTGCTTGTTTTGCAGCCGATTGCATTGGCTCTGTTGGTGTGTGTGTGTGTGTGTGTGTGTGTGTGTGTGTGTGTGTGTGTGTGTGTGTGTGTGTGTGTGTGTGTGTGTGTGTGTGTGTGTGTGTGTTCGTGTGTGCTCGTGTGTGCGTGTGTGTGCGTGTGCGTGCATGCATGTGCGTGTGCGCGTGTGCGTGTGTGTGTGTGTGTGTGTGTTTACGTGTGTGTGTTTACGTGTGTGTGTGTGTGTTTACGTGTGTGTGTATTTACGTGTGTGTGTGTGTGTGTGTTTACGTGTGTGTGTGTGTTTACGTGTGTGTGTGTGTTTACGTGTGAGTGTGTGCGTGTTTACGTGTGCGTGTGTGTGCGTGTTTACGTGTGCGTGTGTGTGCGTGTTTACGTGTGCGTGTGTGTGCGTGTTTACGTGTGTGTGTGTGCGTGTTTACGTGTGTGTGTGTGTTTACGTGTGTGTGTGTGTGTGTTTACGTGTGTGTGTGTGTGTGTGTTTACGTGTGTGTGTGTGTGTGTGTGTGCGTGTGTGTGTGTGTGTGTGTGTGCGTGTGTGTGTTTGTGTGTGTGTGTGTGTGTGTGTGTGTGCGTGTGTGTGTTTGCGTGTTTGCGTTCCTGTGTGTGTGTGTGTGTTCCACGCATGCATATATTAAACAATTATATGAAGATACATTATCTGTATTCGGATTCTATACTGAACCATTCAGGATGGTGCATCCCAAGCTGTACGAATGGTGGAAATTGCACAATCCATAGTACATGTCAGTGTGGAGATGGCTGGAGTGGAGATCATTGTCAAACACGTAAGACTTGGATAGTTCACTGTTGAGACCCAGTGTAGTTGTACTCATGTGGACCTGGATGTACAGGTACATGTAGTTGTACTCGTGTGGACCTGGATGTACAGGTTCTTGTAGTTGTACTCGTGTGGACCTGGATGTACAGGTACTTGTAGTTGTACTCGTGTGGACCTGGATGTACAGGTACTTCTAGTTGTACTCGTGTGGACCTGGATGTACAGGTACTTGTAGTTGTACTCGTGTGGACCTGGATGTACAGGTACTTGACATGTTGTGTATGCATGTGTTTGAGATGATCCTGGTTAGTGTAGTATAGTTTTCTATGATTTGTAATATCATTAAAGCATAAGCATAATGTGTTGCAGTACATGAATGGAATTTGTTTCTGAATATTAATTATCATCATAATATTCATCATCCCCTCTAGCTGTGTGCACTCCAGACTGTGTGAATGGTGGTACCTGTACGAGCCCTAACATGTGTCAGTGTGGAGATGGATGGAGTGGAGATCATTGTCAAACATGTGAGATGTGTATTTGTGTTCCTCTGTCATTTAAGATCGTGCAAACTCCAATATTGGTATCTTCACTTCCTATGCAGTCACGTGCAATCCTCCGTGTACGGATCTGGAAGTTTGCACTGGACCAAACATGTGTGAATGTAAGACACTGCAAATTTGTTCAATAATAGAATTTTTTAGGAATGATTTCAAATTGGTTGTATTTTAAATTCCCTAAGTGCGAAACGGTGCTGGAGGAGACCCTCACTTTCTTGTCAACCTTCCTGACAACTCCAACTTGTGCTTCTCGCTGCAAGGAGAACCAGGATTCACCTTCAACCTGGTCACAAGTGAAATCATAGTCATCAATGCTGTCTTCGTTGATGCTCCACCAAGACTCAAAGACTGGACTACTGTCATTGGAGAGATTGGTAGATTATGTGTTTTAGTTGGAATGTTAGATCCACCCACGAGGCAATTTTACCAAGTGTATTTCTATCCCTGTTTTCTTCTGCAGGTGTGCTTTACTACCCTAAAGCTCACTCTCAGAGTGCACCTGTGCTGAAAATCCACTTTAACTATAAGGACAAGTCCATCTATGTGTCTGGATATGGTGTGCTGGATGCAAAGAGGGTATCCAGTGTTGTTCTCGAAGGAGACAAGCTAAACATTCTCTCTGGAAATGTCACATACAACTGGGCATCTTCTGTGAGCTTAAGCTACATAAAAACAATTCAGACAGAAATTCCATACATCTCTGTGAAATTTGTTTTTTACCATGTAATGCAGGTTTTTGTATCCATTGGAGATGAGCTGAAATTCAAGGTGTTCTTCAATCACGACAATCTGGATATAGTGTGGTCTGATGTGAGCAGCTTCAACCATTCCTCACATGGCATTCTTGGTGAGTACTTGGCTTTAGTGGTGAGGTGATTATCAGACTATATATAGTACTCAGGTAGTGAGTTCGGTCCCTCCCCTCCCCTAGCAGGTTTAAAAAAGAAATTATCTTTCAATTATTTCGGTTTGTGCTTAACTTACTCTATAAAAAAATGCATTCACTATGCTACAATTACCTTGACATGTATCAACAACACGCACACTGTCGATCAGCTACCTCGTGCACCTTGCTAGACCAAGTTCACCCCTGGCCATTCGAGGCTCAAAGTTTGTTATAATATATATCCATAACTCCAAATTCTGAGTTGGCAGCAAATATTCACACAATGTGAACAAAACATAAACCACTTGACCTTGGAAATCCAGACTTGAAGTCATGTGGCCTAATAATTGATTACAATAATAATTTGACAGTTTCTAAATTACCTTGACTAATAGAAACTAGTTGTATTGTGTCTTGCTGGCTTGTGTCTTGCTGGCTGATGTTGGAAACAAAGTCCCACTGTGTTAGTTTGAAGACATCTTTGTTCACTTTTACAACGGTTACCATGAAAGTACCACACAGTGCTCTCGCTGCTTGTTTTAGTTTCAAAGGACATATCAGTAGTTCCTTAATGAGTACTTGATGTTCACACATAAAAATGGCCACTTTCTGTGCTAAATGAATGAGCACTTTGACTAGTGACCCATGAAATAGAGCAGCTGCTGCTTCAACTGTGCAAAATGTGCTACATTTTGCATGCGATACCTGTGATAGTAGAGAACATTTGTCTTGGCATTAGGGAGATTCTCTAGGTCCTTACGTTTATGCTCCATTCCATCTTCAGGTCAGTTCTTCAACAAGGGGACCAGGATAGACCAGGAGAAGAGACAGCTTGTACTTCCAAGTCGTTCTCCTATTCCAGTCATCCTAGAGGACCCCAAGCCTGAAGTACACCACAAGAGTCCGTGCTGGCGTCCACAGACACATGGTTATCAAGGAGAAGGGCTGATTGAGGGAGAATATGCAGAGTATGTTGTTGACAGTGTTTTTGCTGGGGATTTCAAGTACTCACTGACATTGCTAGAACAATCATAGACTTAATTTCTTTTGCATTTTGTTCATTTACAAGACTTGGCAATAGTTACCGTACCAGTGCTCGTTGTGCTTAATACGTTGTAATATTTACAATTATTATAATTATAAAACTGCTTACATACGTATATATATAACTAATTAACAGGATACCCAAGCACATACATACCAGTAGTTGTGACTCTTTAATCCAACCATATTCATTATCACTAAACGATGCTGGATTAACAAATCTTCCTGTGCACACTTTGGGTACACATTGGTATTGGCTGAATAACAAGGTTTCTACGTTACACCCAAGCATATATACATATACCGCATTACATTCGTGACTCTATAATCTGGCCACATTTGTTTCATTAAGAGGCTGGCTAAACAAATGGTAGGTGGCCTAACATCATCTGAACTAGGGAGTGGGTGGGCTACATCTGTACTTGGGAGTGGGTGGGCTACATCTGTACTAGGGAGTGGGTGGGCTACATCTGTACTAGGGAGTGGGTGGGTTACATCTGTACTAGGGAGTGGGTGGGCTACATCTTTACCAGGGAGTGGGTGGGCTACATCTTTACTAGGGAGTGGGTGGGCTACATCTGTACTTGGGAGTGGGTGGGGTACATCTGTACTAGGGAGTGGGTGGGCTGCATCTGTACTAGGGAGTGGGTGGGCTACATCTTTACTAGGGAGTGGGTGGGTTACATCTGTACTTGGGAGTGGGTGGGCTACATCTGTACTAGGGAGTGGGTGGGCTACATCTTTACTAGGGAGTGGGTGGGCTACATCTGTACTAGGGAGTGGGTGGGTTAATAGCATCTAGGGCACCAGCACCCTGCTAAGGTCTGATAGAGAAACATCCATTAGCAAGCGACAGAGAGGTATACAAACATTGCATTTATTAGCTATAGCAAGAGGTTAGATGAAGGAAAACGGTCTAGGACACACCATGAGTAAAATGGCTTGGTTAAGACATGTGAGAGGATAATAGTAAATGCATAAGCAAGATACTGATTGAAATACCGATGATGATGAGACAAGTACCACGTCATACAACTGATGCTACATAACACAAATTATGACATAGTTAGAAAGCTTAGATTATCTTCAATTAAACACTTATATTACAAGTGAAGAAGGAGGCTGATCATCAGAGAGAAGTGAACAGAGGCTTGAGGCCATACGTCCCATTTACTACTTAGACGCGCTCCGAATACATGGTGTGAGCAACCAACAGCGCTCCTTGTCGCTCGGTCCAAGCTTAAGATGATGACGCATTCTGATTTCGATAGAGATGGGCACGCTATACTTAATAATCACTTCACTGCTGATGTATGGTTTTGCCGGAGAGAGCCAATTGCGATGGTAAAATATGACACTTTCTCAACACAGGGTAGGGACTCAAGATCAGAGATTAGTGGCCGATACTTAGATTCCTTACGGCATTTTGCTGCTTCGAGACCTGCTGTATGTAGTTTCCCGGGAAAGTGAGTTCTATGATGCGGAGGTGGTTGCCAGCGACTATCCCAAAGTCTGGCCTGTCTGTTGTTGTGGAAAAGTGGGTGGGGATAGTAGCTGGTGGATGGTTACAGGCTCTAGGATCTGAGAGGCGAGAAGTGGCTAACTAACTTCAGGTTCGGAAAAGTGGACTTAGATAAGACGTAGATAACAAGAACTTGTAAAATAAAAAAAGCTGCAGCTATTGTTAAAAGGTAGGAAACAGTTGACAATGTGTGTTGTGATTCACCCAAAACAACAGTACATTTTCTCACTGTTGATCATTTGGGGAGTGTGTAGTGTAATTATCAGCCAATGAGCTTATGAGAGTGGTTGCTAGGTTACTTTGCTGGGCTACTTGAGTGCATTCTGATTGGCCAACTGCATGACCTTGCACAATCCAGCCAATGACCAATCAGGAAAATACAGGGGCATACACTGAACAATAATACTTACTAAGTTAACATACAATTTCTGGCGGATATTAAGTATTTAATCAACGTATACATGAGGACGCTGGATGAGGGTTTGTGGCCAGGACACGTTAAAGTATCGGACTCCGTTCTTCAACTGTCACCGCTTGCCCGCAAAAATGTTTCGCTTGCTGTGGACTGCTACGGTAACCATTCTTGCAGCTCTACTATGCGATGGTGCATTTATCCCGAAGGATTTAGCGTGTCCACAAGGAGGCTTTATCACCAGAGAGACGTTCTGTGAGGACAGCCCTGGATGTCCGAGCGGAGAAGACAGCGACACTATCCATCCTCGCGGACCTTGCATATTGGGTAAGTGACATTTCCTTGTAAATACTGCAGCTCCACTTTATCACCAATTAGAGCTACTATTTTCTGTCGTTGTTGAAGTTGCAGACAATCCTTCGGACGTCTACAGTTTCTCTTGCGATGGGAACGGAGAGGTCGTCCCACTAGAGGCCATGTGCAACGGAAGTGTCGAATGCGCGAACGGGGACGACGAGACTCACGCATTCTGCCCAAAGCGCTTGAGGAGGCCCAGGGGTGATCCGTGTGAGCCCAGCTGTGTCAGGGGAACGTGTGTTGATGGCACTTGTGACTGCCCAGACTCGTACTTCGGTGAAACCTGTCAATTGAGTGAGTTGTCAATTGAATCGTACTATCGTATAGTCTCGCCATTTAGTTAAATTTAAAGTAGAGTTAGTCTAGTAAAGTCTACTAACAAGTTCAAGTTCAAGTTCAAGTTCAAATTATTTAAACAGGAGATCACCACAGCACAAATAGCTGGATTAAAGGAGAATCCTGCAAATACATACACAGACATTAAATCCAAAAATGAATAAAAGAGATGGATAAAGGCAGAGAATTGCACAAGAAAGATTTAAGAAGAAAAAAGATGTAGATTACAAAAGAAACAAGATACACAACAAGACGATCGAGACGGACAATCAAATACAGTGTAATTGTATACATAAAATCAAAGATGGCCAAAAATACACAGACAAAGACAAAAAAACACAAGGACAATCAAGATACTGATAATATAGAAGATATTGCCAACTTGAACGGTTTAAATCCCAGGCTTCTGACTTAATTTGAGTGGAAGACTATTCCAAGCTTTTGCACCTGCATGGGCAAACGTTCTACGACCATACTCAGAGTTAGTCTGATTTATGAAGAAGTTCTTGGATCCTCTGGTGATAGTAGTGTCCTGACTCCTAATGTTGTCGTTGGCACGCACAAGGTTCCTCGATCAGTTCTAATGGTGCATCCCCAGTCGCTACCCTATGTAGCATCATCAATCTGAAGTAATCTCGCCGACTCTCTAGGGATGACCAGCCCAGCTTACTCCTCAGTTCAGTGGTGGGAGTCAAAGGTGGCTGATCCAGAATAATTCTCATCCCGTAGTTTTGGATTCTTTCGAGTTTATTGGTAAGCTCCTTGGAGCATTCCTGCCAAGCAAGGCAGCAGTGATCTAAGTGTGGTAAAACTAATTTAAAACTGTTATAAAGTTTTTTCTTCAGAGTTGTTGGAAGTACTTTCTTGAGACGATTCAGCCTTGACAGACCCACACAGCATTTCTTTGATACATTTTTAACATGGTCACGCCACTTCAATTCATCATCAAGGTGCACGCCTAAGGATTTCACACACTTCACTCTCTTCAGTTCATGTTCGCCAGCAGTTACATGGACATCCACTAGCTCCGGCTCCCTACGTTTTCTACTGAAAAGCATCATCTGCGTCTTCGATACATTTAAACACAATTTGTTAGCTAGTACCCATTCTTGTACCTTCCGCAAGTCTTCATAACTTATTTTTCATTTTTGCAAATTGCAAATTACTATAGAGAAGCGCCCCTGCTTGAGTGTTAAAATCAACCTAAAAACTCAACTTTTCCCTGACCCCTAGACCACCCCTCAGTTACCTTATACAGATCGAGTCTGTGATACTACACACATATCTGCACCTCCTTACATCACTGCACTGCATGTGTTTTATAGACGCCTAGGACACCACTTACAGTATGCACATATCTGCCTCCTGTACTTCCTCCCATGGTCATCATTGTAAAAGACACCTGCTGTACATACATATCAAAATATGCACATCTAACTCCAGTCATGTCTTCTGTCAAAGTGCATGACATACATCCACTGTAATACAGAAGCCCCCCCCCCCCCTCCCCTCAAAACATAATCCTACATAGAACCCTGCTTTCTGTAGGAAAATGGCAGTGTTTTGGATCTAGTGTCCTGTCTAGGGGTGTGCGGAGACTTGTGTGG
>CAUJGJ010000318.1:762780-790280 GCA_963170055.1 Halisarca cf. caerulea | reverse complement strand
TAACAATACCCACTATGCCAGTCGAAAATGTAGACCAACTACCCTACAGGGAAGATGGTAAATTTAGAGGCACAAATGTATTGCGCAACTGAACAATGAACTGCAGACCAACTACAAATGGAAGTGTATAGGCGACCTAGCAACATATAGGCGACCTAGCAACATGAAACAGCTGTTTGATTCTACACGTTTTTTCGAATTCCACCCCAGGTAGCATCAGTCATTGTGCAGATCAAGTTTCGCTAATATAAAAATTGACAGTCTCACTAGTATTGAATCACATATTTGAAAGAGCAAAGTAGCTTACGTAACTTAATAATACCTCAACAATAGCAAAGTTTGGAGATATCTAATTACTTTGTGCAATTAATTCAATAGCATTATGAATTTCATATGTGTGGGTGTGGATGTGCATGCCAGTGTTTGTATACACTACATAAACATGAAATTTATGAATTTATGGATATGTCATGAATTATTGTGCGTGAGTTATAAGACCCACGTGGGACATTATGTCTGGGCCAATTACGAGGTTTGGAAATTTTTCTCTTTTTTCGCTTCGTTTCTCAGATTGTATTATAAAATAAGCGTCCAACAGATGGTCATAATGTCTAGCAGTGCTGGACACATGCATGCATATTTCAAGGAGTACTTGTATTATTGTGATTTTTATTTGAAGGTATATATCGCTACACACGGATTCACATACATATGAACCTGAACCTGAAACAGTCTCTCAAACTTGCTGCCTTCAGTAGAACTAAACTTCTTAGAACATCCAGTGACAAGTTACCTGCGAACATAATATAACAGAGCAACCATGACAACAGAAAATGTCGCTACACACGGATTCCGCATACATAAAAACCTGAATGTTGACCTGATCAAAGCACAAGATAACTGCATGTCATTGACTAATGTTTGATTGGCACCTATAACTTGATAAGAATGTAGGGTTCTGGTTCTGCCAGGATTTAATTATTTTGGTCCATCATTATTACAGCTAACACAGGTTTGGTCCATGATGTCATTGGCCAAAGATGGCTGCTTTTGGTAGGACTATATAGTATGGAAAATTTGAAAACCTGCTTCTGAGTGTTTCATTTCAACTAAAAACATCAGCGAAGGTCTTTTACAAAGAAACAATACTAAACATGTGGTTAGTAAAGTGTTTCAAATATAGGTTTGGAAAAAACTTGATTGTTGGATCACTGTACTGTGATTTCGACTCCACCTCCGACCATCTCCGACCAGTATAGGCAGAACCCTGAACCAATGCTATCACAGTATATGCACTGAAGAGCGGGACATGTCCTGCGTGGGTGGGTGTACTTGACCTTTCATTGGTGTACGTATATGTATAATATTATTTGTAATATCATGAATGAATCAAATCGAATCAAAGTGTGATCAAATCAGGAGATAAATGTGTGACTAACATTTGGTAGGCACTTATTAAGGTTTATAGATATGTTTGTGTTTCTCATGTTTAGACACCTTTCCGAATGCATCATTGAGGTTAGCTGGGGAGTCAAGTGATTCCAACCCCAACAAAGGTCGTGTTGAAATCTTGAACAATGGAGTATGGGGGACAGTGTGTCAGCATGGTTTGGACATTAAAGGTGCCAGAGTTGTGTGCAGACAACTTGGTTTTCCTGGCGTGTTGACTGTACTTATCACTTATAATCCGGGAACTGGACCTACTCTTCTGCGAAAAATTGAATGCTCTGGAGAGGAAGAGGGAATACAGTACTGCCGATATTCAGGATGGCGTTCAAGCAGTGGTTGTAGTGGTTCTCAAGTTGGTGTGGAGTGTGTAGGTGTGTTCTCTTACTACTGTGTATGTCCCAGCAATCACCTATTGAACACTCGGCTTTCATGCAATTGATTTGAGTGCACGGAGCACCAAATGCAACAAGTGTACAACCACCTTCAAATACTTGTTTTATCTCCAGTGCAAGTGTGGTTCATTCACAGTGTCACCTTGTTCTATACAGACCCCTCTATGGAAGTACCAATGCGGTTGGCTGGTGTATCAGATGAAGTAGTTGGTGTGTCAGGTGATCCGAACCCCACCAGGGGTCGTGTGGAAGTGAACATCAATGGAGAATGGGGGACAGTGTGTGATGATAACTGGGACATCAATGATGCCAGAGTTGTATGCCGGCAGCTTGGATTCGCAACAGCCCTGGCGGCCATCTGGGATGGTAGTTATGGCCCGGGAACTGGTCCTATACTGTTTGACGAGATACAATGTACTGGAGAGGAAGAAGGAATACAGTACTGCTTGCATGGAGGACTGAAGAAGCACGACTGTGAGCACAGTGAAGATGCCGGAGTGGATTGTGCAGGTCTGTGTGCTTGTTTTGCAGCCGATTGCATTGGCTCTGTTGTGTGTGTGTGTGTGTGTGTGTGTGTGTGTGTGTGTGTGTGTGTGTGTGTGTGTGTGTGTGTGTGTGTGTGTGTGTGTGTGTGTGTGTGTGTGTGTGTGTGTGTTCGTGTGTGCTCGTGTGTGCGTGTGTGTGCATGCATGTGCGTGTGCGCGTGTGCGTGTGTGTGTGTGTGTGTGTTTACGTGTGTGTGTTTACGTGTGTGTGTGTGTGTTTACGTGTGTGTGTATTTACGTGTGTGTGTGTGTGTGTGTTTACGTGTGTGTGTGTGTTTACGTGTGTGTGTGTGTTTACGTGTGAGTGTGTGCGTGTTTACGTGTGCGTGTGTGTGCGTGTTTACGTGTGCGTGTGTGTGCGTGTTTACGTGTGCGTGTGTGTGCGTGTTTACGTGTGTGTGTGTGCGTGTTTACGTGTGTGTGTGTGTTTACGTGTGTGTGTGTGTGTGTTTACGTGTGTGTGTGTGTGTGTGTTTACGTGTGTGTGTGTGTGTGTGTGTGCGTGTGTGTGTTTGTGTGTGTGTGTGTGTGTGTGTGTGTGCGTGTGTGTGTTTGCGTGTTTGCGTTCCTGTGTGTGTGTGTGTGTTCCACGCATGCATATATTAAACAATTATATGAAGATACATTATCTGTATTCGGATTCTATACTGAACCATTCAGGATGGTGCATCCCAAGCTGTACGAATGGTGGAAATTGCACAATCCATAGTACATGTCAGTGTGGAGATGGCTGGAGTGGAGATCATTGTCAAACACGTAAGACTTGGATAGTTCACTGTTGAGACCCAGTGTAGTTGTACTCATGTGGACCTGGATGTACAGGTACATGTAGTTGTACTCGTGTGGACCTGGATGTACAGGTTCTTGTAGTTGTACTCGTGTGGACCTGGATGTACAGGTACTTGTAGTTGTACTCGTGTGGACCTGGATGTACAGGTACTTCTAGTTGTACTCGTGTGGACCTGGATGTACAGGTACTTGTAGTTGTACTCGTGTGGACCTGGATGTACAGGTACTTGACATGTTGTGTATGCATGTGTTTGAGATGATCCTGGTTAGTGTAGTATAGTTTTCTATGATTTGTAATATCATTAAAGCATAAGCATAATGTGTTGCAGTACATGAATGGAATTTGTTTCTGAATATTAATTATCATCATAATATTCATCATCCCCTCTAGCTGTGTGCACTCCAGACTGTGTGAATGGTGGTACCTGTACGAGCCCTAACATGTGTCAGTGTGGAGATGGATGGAGTGGAGATCATTGTCAAACATGTGAGATGTGTATTTGTGTTCCTCTGTCATTTAAGATCGTGCAAACTCCAATATTGGTATCTTCACTTCCTATGCAGTCACGTGCAATCCTCCGTGTACGGATCTGGAAGTTTGCACTGGACCAAACATGTGTGAATGTAAGACACTGCAAATTTGTTCAATAATAGAATTTTTTAGGAATGATTTCAAATTGGTTGTATTTTAAATTCCCTAAGTGCGAAACGGTGCTGGAGGAGACCCTCACTTTCTTGTCAACCTTCCTGACAACTCCAACTTGTGCTTCTCGCTGCAAGGAGAACCAGGATTCACCTTCAACCTGGTCACAAGTGAAATCATAGTCATCAATGCTGTCTTCGTTGATGCTCCACCAAGACTCAAAGACTGGACTACTGTCATTGGAGAGATTGGTAGATTATGTGTTTTAGTTGGAATGTTAGATCCACCCACGAGGCAATTTTACCAAGTGTATTTCTATCCCTGTTTTCTTCTGCAGGTGTGCTTTACTACCCTAAAGCTCACTCTCAGAGTGCACCTGTGCTGAAAATCCACTTTAACTATAAGGACAAGTCCATCTATGTGTCTGGATATGGTGTGCTGGATGCAAAGAGGGTATCCAGTGTTGTTCTCGAAGGAGACAAGCTAAACATTCTCTCTGGAAATGTCACATACAACTGGGCATCTTCTGTGAGCTTAAGCTACATAAAAACAATTCAGACAGAAATTCCATACATCTCTGTGAAATTTGTTTTTTACCATGTAATGCAGGTTTTTGTATCCATTGGAGATGAGCTGAAATTCAAGGTTTTCTTCAATCACGACAATCTGGATATAGTGTGGTCTGATGTGAGCAGCTTCAACCATTCCTCACATGGCATTCTTGGTGAGTACTTGGCTTTAGTGGTGAGGTGATTATCAGACTATATATAGTACTCAGGTAGTGAGTTCGGTCCCTCCCCTCCCCTAGCAGGTTTAAAAAAGAAATTATCTTTCAATTATTTCGGTTTGTGCTTAACTTACTCTATAAAAAAATGCATTCACTATGCTACAATTACCTTGACATGTATCAACAACACGCACACTGTCGATCAGCTACCTCGTGCACCTTGCTAGACCAAGTTCACCCCTGGCCATTCGAGGCTCAAAGTTTGTTATAATATATATCCATAACTCCAAATTCTGAGTTGGCAGCAAATATTCACACAATGTGAACAAAACCTAAACCACTTGACCTTGGAAATCCAGACTTGAAGTCATGTGGCCTAATAATTGATTACAATAATAATTTGACAGTTTCTAAATTACCTTGACTAATAGAAACTAGCTGTATTGTGTCTTGCTGGCTTGTGTCTTGCTGGCTGATGTTGGAAACAAAGTCCCACTGTGTTAGTTTGAAGACATCTTTGTTCACTTTTACAACGGTTACCATGAAAGTACCACACAGTGCTCTCGCTGCTTGTTTTAGTTTCAAAGGACATATCAGTAGTTCCTTAATGAGTACTTGATGTTCACACATAAAAATGGCTACTTTCTGTGCTAAATGAATGAGCATTTTGACTAGTGACCCATGAAATAGAGCAGCTGCTGCTTCAACTGTGCAAAATGTGCTACATTTTGCATGCGATACCTGTGATAGTAGAGAACATTTGTCTTGGCATTAGGGAGATTCTCTAGGTCCTTACGTTTATGCTCCATTCCATCTTCAGGTCAGTTCTTCAACAAGGGGACCAGGATAGACCAGGAGAAGAGACAGCTTGTACTTGCAAGTCGTTCTCCTATTCCAGTCATCCTAGAGGACCCCAAGCCTGAAGTACACCACAAGAGTCCGTGCTGGCGTCCACAGACACCTGGTTATCAAGGAGAAGGGCTGATCGAGGGAGACTACACAGAGTATGTTGTTGACAGTGTTTTTGCTGGGGATTTCAAGTACTCACTGACACAGCTAGAACAATCATAGGCTTAATTTCTTTTGCATTTTGTTCATTTACAAGACTTGGCAATAGTTACCGTACCAGTGCTCGTTGTGCTTAATACGTTGTAATATTTACAATGATTATTATAAAACTGCTTACATACGTATATATATAACTAATTAACAGGATACCCAAGCACATATATACCAGTAGTTGTGACTCTTTAATCCAACCACATTCATTATCACTAAACTATGCTGGATTAACAAATCTTCCTGTGCACACTTTGGGTACACATTGGTATTGGCTGAATAACAAGGTTTCTACGTTACACCCAAGCATATATACATATACCGCATTACATTCGTGACTCTATAATCCGACCACATTTGTTTCATTAAGAGGCTGGCTAAACAAATGGTAGGTGGCCTAACATCATCTGAACTAGGGAGTGGGTGGGCTACATCTGTACCAGGGAGTGGGTGGGCTACATCTGTACTGGGGAGTGGTGGGCCACATCTGTACTAGGGAGTGGGTAGGCTACATCTGTACAGGGAGTGGGTAGGCTACATCTGTACTAGGGAGTGGGTGGGCTACATCTGTACTAGGGAGTGGGTAGGCTACATCTGTACTAGGGAGTGGGTGCACGTGGGCTACATCTGTACTAGGGAGTGGGTGGGCTACATCTGTACAGGGAGTGGGTGGGATATATCTGTACTTGGGATTGGGTGGGCTACATCTTTACTAGGGAGTGGGTGGGCTACATCTGTACTAGGGAGTGGGTGGGATACATCTTTACCAGGGAGTGGGTGGGCTACATCTTTACTAGGGAGTGGGTGGGCTACATCTGTACTTGGGAGTGGGTGGGCTACATCTTTACTAGGGAGTGGGTGGGCTACATCTTTACTAGGGAGTGGGTGGGCTACATCTGTACTAGGGAGTGGGTGGGTTAATAGCATCTAGGGCACCAGCACCCTGCTAAGGTCTGATAGGGAAACATCCATTAGCAAGCGACAGAGAGGTATACAAACGTTAACATTGCATTTATTAGCAAGAGGTTAGATGAAGGAAAACGGTCTAGGACACACTGGCCATGAGTAAAATGGCTTGGTTAAGACATGTGAGAGGATGATAGTAAATGCATAAGCAAGATACTGATTGAAGTACCGATGATGATGAGACAAGTACCACGTCATACAACTGATGCTACATAACACAAATTATGACATAGTTAGAAAGCTTAGATTATATATATATAACACTTATATTACAAGTGAAGAAGGAGGCTGATCATCAGAGAGAAGTGAACAGAGGCTTGAGGCCATACGTCCCATTTACTACTTAGACGCGCTCTGAATACATGGTGTGAACAACCAACAGCACTCCTTGCTGCTCGGTCCAAGCTTAAGATGATGACGCATTCTGATTTCGATAGAGATGGGCAAGCTATCACTTCACTGCTGATGTATGGTTTTGCCGGAGAGAGCCAATTGCGATGGTAAAATATGACACTTTCTCAACACAGGGTAGGGACTCAAGATCAGAGATTAGTGAATCTTGTAAAATGGCCAAAAATACACAGACAAAGACAAAAAAACACAAGGACAATCAAGATACTGATAATATAGAAGATATTGCCAACTTGAACGGTTTAAATCCCAGGCTTCTGACTTAATTTGAGTGGAAGACTATTCCAAGCTTTTGCACCTGCATGGGCAAACGTTCTACGACCATACTCAGAGTTAGTCTGATTTATGAAGAAGTTCTTGGATCCTCTGGTGATAGTAGTGTCCTGACTCCTAATGTTGTCGTTGGCACGCACAAGGTTCCTCGATCAGTTCTAATGGTGCATCCCCAGTCGCTACCCTATGTAGCATCATCAATCTGAAGTAATCTCGCCGACTCTCTAGGGATGACCAGCCCAGCTTACTCCTCAGTTCAGTGGTGGGAGTCAAAGGTGGCTGATCCAGAATAATTCTCATCCCGTAGTTTTGGATTCTTTCGAGTTTATTGGTAAGCTCCTTGGAGCATTCCTGCCAAACAAGGCAGCAGTAGTCTAAGTGTGGTAAAACTAAACTGTTATAAAGTTTTTTCTTCAGAGTTGTTGGAAGTACTTTCTTGAGACGATTCAGCCTTGACAGACCCACACAGCATTTCTTTGATACATTTTTAACATGGTCACGCCACTTCAATTCATCATCAAGGTGCATGCCTAAGGATTTCACACACTTCACTCTCTTCAGTTCATGTTCGCCAGCAGTTACATGGACATCCACTAGCTCCGGCTCCCTATGTTTTCTACTGAGAGAATCATCTGCGTCTTCGATACGTTTAAACACAATTTGTTAGCTAGTACCCATTCTTGTACCTTCCGCAAGTCTTCATAACTTATTTTTCATTTTTGCAAATTGCAAATTACTATAGAGAAGCGCCCCTGCTTGAGTGTTAAAATCAACCTAAAAACTCAACTTTTCCCTGACCCCTAGACCACCCCTCAGTTACCTTATACAGATCGAGTCTGTGATACTACACACATATCTGCACCTCCTTACATCACTGCACTGCATGTGTTTTATAGACGCCTAGGACACCACTTACAGTATGCACATATCTGCCTCCTGTACTTCCTCCCATGATCATCATTGTAAAAGACACCTGCTGTACATACATATCAAAATATGCACATCTAACTCCAGTCATGTCTTCTGTCAAAGTGCATGGCATACATCCACTGTAATACAGAAGCCCCCCCCCCCTCCCCTCAAAACATAATCCTACATAGAACCCTGCTTTCTGTAGGAAAATGGCAGTGTTTTGTATCTAGTGTCCTGTCTAGGGGTGTGCGGAGACTTGTGTGGATCCTGTGATATCGATAATTTTATTGATTAAACTTACTTTGCTTTGCAGACACTTTTCCAAATGTATCACTGCGTTTAGCGGGAGGTTCATCCAATCCCAACCCCACCAGAGGTCGTGTTGAAGTGTTCTACAATGGCCAGTGGGGAACAGTATGTCAGACGAGTTGGGACATTAATGATGCCAGAGTTGTGTGCCGACAGCTAGGTTTTCCAGGAGCTCTGGCAGCCATCAGTGATAAACGTTATACCCCAGGAAATGGTCCTATCGTCGTGGACAGTGTTCACTGTACTGGAGAGGAAGAAGGGATTCAGTACTGCTTGCATGGAGGATGGATGAAAAAGAAATGCCCGTTAATCTCACATGTTGGAGTTGTATGCGAGGATGTAGGTGGGTGTATGCACATCATTGCACATGCATGCTGTAATGTCCGTAAGGGCTCGATGGATCAACAAACACTGGTCAAAATAACTTCTTCATTCAAATAGCCAAAAACACTTTACATCAACTCACTCTAACAAACTCTATTCTCTATTCATTGAGTGTTAAACATTAAAGGGTCGGTCATGCACTTACATAAAACACACACATCATGAATCACACACACTACACATGCGTTCATTGGTGGCTGGTGGTGTATAGACAACGTAAAGTACGTAATTCTGTGCACTTTGTAGCCATTATTTCAAAATCATTTTTCCATATAACTTTTGAATTATATTATGACCTACCACATGCATTAGATTATGTTCAACTATGAAATCTTCAATGGTTTTAGACTAAGTGTAGTTTTGATAATTTATGCTGAGCCTCTGAAATGATTTCCAGTTTCCTTTGAGAAGGAGGTTCTATTGTTAACAATACCCAGTATATTGGCAATAAACATTAATATCATAAAGCACACATTGTGTCAGAATGTCTAGTCGCAAATTTCTACAACCTCTACAAATGAACCAACACACCGTTGTTTTGGTGTTTTAATTGTACTTTGTCATCCACGATGGAAAGTTCCACCTAGTATAAAGGAATCTCTCCAATAGTAAACCTACCTCCGGGCTTGTAATGAGATTGAGTGGTGTTCTTGCCTTGTAGAGTCAATGCCAGAGGTATCAGTACGGTTGGCTGGTGGATCAGATGATCCCAACCCCACCAGTGGTCGTGTTGAAGTGTCTTACAACGGAGAGTGGGGAACAGTATGCGGGGAAAACTGGGACATTAATGATGCTGGGGTTGTATGCCGACAGCTTGGATTTGCTGCAGCCATTTCCACCAAAGGTTTTGGTCCAGGAAGTGGCCCTATCCTGCTGGACTATGTCAACTGTTCTGGAGAGGAAGAGGGGATACAATACTGTCGTCACAATGGTTGGAAACAGAGTGAATGTGACCATAGGAAGATGCTGGAGTTGAATGTACAGGTGTGTGTGTGTGTGTGTGTGTGTGTGTGTGTGTGTGTGTGTGTGTGTGTGTGTGTGTGTGTTGTTGTGTGTGTGTGTGTGTGTGTTGTGTGTGTGTGTGTGTGTTTGTTGTGTGTGTTTGTGTGTGTGTGTGTGTGTGTGTGTGTGTGTGTGTGTGTGTGTGTGTGTGTGTGTGTGTGTGTGTGTGTGTGTGTGTGTGTGTGTGTGTGTGTGTGTGTGTGTGTGTGTGTGTGTGTGTGTGTGTGTGTGTGTGTGTGTGTGTGTGTGTACGTGCGCCATTTATGCATGTGTAAAAATTAATAATGTATAATGTTCAATTTCTTTACGAATGAATGCAATAGTCATCCATCTTGTTCTCTATTCTCCGATAATGTGCAGCCATGCATACAATCACCCTTTTCATATTTTACACACGGCCTCTACATTTATGTAATTCTGTTAAATTATTTGAGAAAAGGCTGTTATCAGTAACTACAATTGACAAATTTCATAGACGGGACTATTGAGCATACTCATCTTTTAAATGCACAAAAGCCTGATCCAAACTTTCACCAGTGAAAATTAAAAACTGCAAATACTCACAAAATTAACTCAATCATATATGGGTGCATAAATTCATATCATAAAATTATACCATGATTATATAGCACGGCAGCTGTGAAATTCTCATATGTTTTAGTGCACAATCTCTACTCTTACTTGAATGTGTTTTCCTGCAGATGTCCCATTGAATGAATCAGTGCGGTTGGTTGGAGACTCTGGAGGTTCTACGCCCAGCAGAGGTCATGTTGAAGTGCTTCATAAAGGAGAGTGGGGACATGTGTGTGGGTTTGGTTGGAGTATAGAGATGGCCATA
The DNA here is from genome assembly GCA_963170055.1 of Halisarca cf. caerulea. Taxonomy (NCBI): domain Eukaryota; kingdom Metazoa; phylum Porifera; class Demospongiae; order Chondrillida; family Halisarcidae; genus Halisarca; species Halisarca cf. caerulea. The sequence goes on along the minus strand of CAUJGJ010000318.1, from coordinate 779,581 downwards.
GTTGTATGTAAACAACTTGGCTTTCCAACAGCCGAGGGTGCATTCAAAGTTGAGAATAATGCCAGAGATACTTCATCTATTTTCCTGCATGCTTACGGATGCAATGGAAATGAGGTGGCTATACACTACTGTTACCACAGAGGATGGAAGAATCACGGATGTCAACTTAGCAGTGGTATAGCTGGTGCTATCTGTACAGGTGTGTGTGTGTGTGTGTGTGTGTGTGTGTGTGTGTGTGTGTGTGTGTGTGTGTGTGTGTGTGTGTGTGCGTGCGTGCGTGTGTGCATGTGTGCACATGTGTGCATGTGTGTTTTGGTCGGACATCTTGTCCGTACATGGAATGCTTGTGTGTGTGTGTTGTGTGTGTGTATGTGTGTGTGTTCGTGTGTGTGTGTGTGTGGTGTGTGCATGTGTGCATGTGTGCGTGTGTGTGTGCGTGTGCCTGTGCGCAAACAGCTTGACAAAAACTGAATGGAGAGATGTACAGTCTTCCCATAACCAGCATTTGAAGTTCGGTCCTTAAGGGATAATCTGACATAATTTCAAACATATAGACCAAAGTTTGCTCGACCGCGTTTATGGACATAACTTTCTTATGGACAAGAGTTCTTGTCAAGCATTTGTCACATGTTCACCATGTCTTCTCAAGTTTAGAGAGGCTTATTTATATGCCGTACATACGGTCATAACTTCGGAGGCAAGTTAGAGCTTTCGAAGCTCGATCGCTCGCAAATTTGCTAGTTTACAGTCTACTACAATCCATTTGCTAACTTAGTCGGCGAGAATCCCTTCTATTGATGGTGCAACCATTCAAATCTTGAATATTAGCGAGATGGTCACTCGGTAAGAACGTGATAATTTGTATTAGGTTTGACAATTTAATTACATACCTGTCAAAACCACAAGATACCCTTTGCAACCACGAATCTGCCATAACCTACCTGCGGTGTGCGTGTGTGTGCAGGTGCGTGCGTGCGTGCATGTGTGCGTGAGTGCATGCGTGCTGTATTTTGGTTGGACATCTTGTCCATACACGGAGTATATATGTGTGTGTGTTTTGGTCAGACATCTTGTCCATACATGCAGGGTGTGTGTGTTTGTGTGTGTTTCCCTTCATAATACACTTTCTACTGAGTGTAACAACATGAGCTGGGCTATTAGGTATAGTTAAGCACTTAGTGTAACGTTCCCATTTGACTCATTTGACTTCTAGTGTAACGTTCCCATTTGACTTCTAGTGTAACGTTCCCATTTGACTTCTAGTGTAACGTTCCCATTTGACTTCTAGTGTAACGTTCCCATTTGACTTCTAGTGTAATGTGCCCATATAGTTTGATCCACTGGAATGCTGTTCCTTAGCATGTCCGAGCAAAATTAAGATTGCTCAGACTTATGTCCTTTCAAATTCAGACTTCTTTTACATCACTGTGTGTGTGTGTGTGCGTGCATGTGTGCATTTGTGCGTGCACGCGTGTGTGTGTGTGCATGTGTGTGCGTGCGTGCTATGCGTGTATGCATCATAAATGGTCAGATATGTGTGTATTTTGCAGAAACCTCTCTTGATGGAACACTGCGCTTGGTGCCAATTGATGACAACCCAAAAAGAGGTCGTGTTGAATTGTTCAACAATGGAGAGTGGGGAACAGTGTGTGCTTATGCAACTAACTTTGCTTTTGCCAAAGTTGTATGTAGACAGCTTGGTTTTCCAATAACTTTGGATTTGTTTAAAGCTGGTATATCTAACCCAGGGACAGGTCCCATACTACTGAGTGGTGTTCACTGCAATGGTAATGAAGACTACATTCAGCACTGTCCACATAATGGATGGGACAACGTTCGCTGTCAGCATGTTGACGAAGCTGGTGTTGAATGTGCAAGTGTGTTTATGTGTGACTGTGATCCTTTTAGCACTAGCTGGTGTGTGTGTGGCTAAATGTGTATGCATGTATACGTACATGTGAGTGTGTTTGCATAAGATAGGGCTCACAATAACTTGACATAATACTAATAACAATACCCACTATGCCAGTCGAAAATGTAGACCAACTACCCTACAGGGAAGACGGTAAATTTAGAGGCACAAGTGTATTGCGCAACTGAACAATGAACTGCAGACCAACTACAAATGGAAGTGTATAGGCGACCTAGCAACATATAGGCGACCTAGCAACATGCAACAGCTGTTTGATTCTACACGTTTTTTCGAATTCCACCCCAGGTAGCATCAGTCATTGTGCAGATCAAGTTTCGCTAATATCAAAATTGACAGTCTCACTAGTATTGAATCACATATTTGAAAGAGCAAAGTAGCTTACGTAACTTAATAATACCTCAACAATAGCAAAGTTTGGAGATATCTAATTACTTTGTGCAATTAATTCAATAGCATTATGAATTTCATATGTGTGGGTGTGGATGTGCATGCCAGTGTTTGTATACACTACATAAACATGAAATTTATGAATTTATGGATGTGTCATGAATTATTGTGCGTGAGTTATAAGACCCACGTGGGACATTATGTCTGGGCCAATTACGAGGTTTGGAAATTTTTCTCTTTTTTCGCTTCGTTTCTCAGATTGTATTATAAAATAAGCGTCCAACAGATGGTCATAATGTCTAGCAGTGCTGGACACATGCATGCATATTTCAAGGAGTACTTGTATTATTGTGATTTTTATTTGAAGGTATATATCGCTACACACGGATTCACATACATATGAACCTGAACCTGAAACAGTCTCTCAAACTTGCTGCCTTCAGTAGAACTAAACTTCTTAGAACATCCAGTGACAAGTTACCTGCGAACATAATATAACAGAGCAACCATGACAACAGAAAATGTCGCTACACATGGATTCAGCATACATAAAAACCTGAATGTTGACCTGATCAAAGCACAAGATAACTGCATGTCATTGACTAATGTTTGATTGGCACCTATAACTTGATAAGAATGTAGGGTTCTGGTTCTGCCAGGATTTAATTATTTTGGTCCATCATTATTACAGCTAACACAGGTTTGGTCCATGATGTCATTGGCCAAAGATGGCTGCTTTTGGTAGGACTATATAGTATGGAAAATTTGAAAACCTGCTTCTGAGTGTTTCATTTCAACTAAAAACATCAGCGAAGGTCTTTTACAAAGAAACAATACTAAACATGTGGTTAGTAAAGTGTTTCAAATATAGGTTTGGAAAAAACTTGATTGTTGGATCACTGTACTGTGATTTCGACTCCACCTCCGACCATCTCCGACCAGTATAGGCAGAACCCTGAACCAATGCTATCACAGTATATGCACTGAAGAGCGGGACATGTCCTGCGTGGGTGGGTGTACTTGACCTTTCATTGGTGTACGTATATGTATAATATTATTTGTAATATCATGAATGAATCAAATCGAATCAAAGTGTGATCAAATCAGGAGATAAATGTGTGACTAACATTTGGTAGGCACTTATTAAGGTTTATAGATATGTTTGTGTTTCTCATGTTTAGACACCTTTCCGAATGCATCATTGAGGTTAGCTGGGGAGTCAAGTGATTCCAACCCCAACAAAGGTCGTGTTGAAATCTTGAACAATGGAGTATGGGGGACAGTGTGTCAGCATGGTTTGGACATTAAAGGTGCCAGAGTTGTGTGCAGACAACTTGGTTTTCCTGGCGTGTTGACTGTACTTAACACTTATAATCCGGGAACTGGACCTACTCTTCTGCGAAAAATTGAATGCTCTGGAGAGGAAGAGGGAATACAGTACTGCCGATATTCAGGATGGCGTTCAAGCAGTGGTTGTAGTGGTTCTCAAGTTGGTGTGGAGTGTGTAGGTGTGTTCTCTTACTACTGTGTATGTCCCAGCAATCACCTATTGAACACTCGGCTTTCATGCAATTGATTTGAGTGCACGGAGCACCAAATGCAACAAGTGTACAACCACCTTCAAATACTTGTTTTATCTCCAGTGCAAGTGTGGTTCATTCACAGTGTCACCTTGTTCTATACAGACCCCTCTATGGAAGTACCAATGCGGTTGGCTGGTGTATCAGATGAAGTAGTTGGTGTGTCAGGTGATCCGAACCCCACCAGGGGTCGTGTGGAAGTGAACATCAATGGAGAATGGGGGACAGTGTGTGATGATAACTGGGACATCAATGATGCCAGAGTTGTATGCCGGCAGCTTGGATTCGCAACAGCCCTGGCGGCCATCTGGGATGGTAGTTATGGCCCGGGAACTGGTCCTATACTGTTTGACGAGATACAATGTACTGGAGAGGAAGAAGGAATACAGTACTGCTTGCATGGAGGACTGAAGAAACACGACTGTAAGCACAGTGAAGATGCTGGAGTGGATTGCGCAGGTCTGTGTGCTTGTTTTGCAGCCGATTGCATTGGCTCTGTTGGTGTGTGTGTGTGTGTGTGTGTGTGTGTGTGTGTGTGTGTGTGTGTGTGTGTGTGTGTGTGTGTGTGTGTGTGTGTGTGTGTGTGTGTGTGTGTGTGTGTGTGTGTGTGTGTGTGTGTGTGTGTGTGTGTGTGTGTGTGTGTGTTCGTGTGTGCTCGTGTGTGCGTGTGTGTGCGTGTGCGTGCATGCATGTGCGTGTGCGCGTGTGCGTGTGTGTGTGTGTGTGTGTGTTTACGTGTGTGTGTTTACGTGTGTGTGTGTGTGTTTACGTGTGTGTGTATTTACGTGTGTGTGTGTGTGTGTGTTTACGTGTGTGTGTGTGTTTACGTGTGTGTGTGTGTTTACGTGTGAGTGTGTGCGTGTTTACGTGTGCGTGTGTGTGCGTGTTTACGTGTGCGTGTGTGTGCGTGTTTACGTGTGCGTGTGTGTGCGTGTTTACGTGTGTGTGTGTGTTTACGTGTGTGTGTGTGTGTGTTTACGTGTGTGTGTGTGTGTGTGTTTACGTGTGTGTGTGTGTGTGTGTGTGCGTGTGTGTGTGTGTGTGTGTGTGCGTGTGTGTGTTTGTGTGTGTGTGTGTGTGTGTGTGTGCGTGTGTGTGTTTGCGTGTTTGCGTTCCTGTGTGTGTGTGTGTGTTCCACGCATGCATATATTAAACAATTATATGAAGATACATTATCTGTATTCGGATTCTATACTGAACCATTCAGGATGGTGCATCCCAAGCTGTACGAATGGTGGAAATTGCACAATCCATAGTACATGTCAGTGTGGAGATGGCTGGAGTGGAGATCATTGTCAAACACGTAAGACTTGGATAGTTCACTGTTGAGACCCAGTGTAGTTGTACTCATGTGGACCTGGATGTACAGGTACATGTAGTTGTACTCGTGTGGACCTGGATGTACAGGTTCTTGTAGTTGTACTCGTGTGGACCTGGATGTACAGGTACTTGTAGTTGTACTCGTGTGGACCTGGATGTACAGGTACTTCTAGTTGTACTCGTGTGGACCTGGATGTACAGGTACTTGTAGTTGTACTCGTGTGGACCTGGATGTACAGGTACTTGACATGTTGTGTATGCATGTGTTTGAGATGATCCTGGTTAGTGTAGTATAGTTTTCTATGATTTGTAATATCATTAAAGCATAAGCATAATGTGTTGCAGTACATGAATGGAATTTGTTTCTGAATATTAATTATCATCATAATATTCATCATCCCCTCTAGCTGTGTGCACTCCAGACTGTGTGAATGGTGGTACCTGTACGAGCCCTAACATGTGTCAGTGTGGAGATGGATGGAGTGGAGATCATTGTCAAACATGTGAGATGTGTATTTGTGTTCCTCTGTCATTTAAGATCGTGCAAACTCCAATATTGGTATCTTCACTTCCTATGCAGTCACGTGCAATCCTCCGTGTACGGATCTGGAAGTTTGCACTGGACCAAACATGTGTGAATGTAAGACACTGCAAATTTGTTCAATAATAGAATTTTTTAGGAATGATTTCAAATTGGTTGTATTTTAAATTCCCTAAGTGCGAAACGGTGCTGGAGGAGACCCTCACTTTCTTGTCAACCTTCCTGACAACTCCAACTTGTGCTTCTCGCTGCAAGGAGAACCAGGATTCACCTTCAACCTGGTCACAAGTGAAATCATAGTCATCAATGCTGTCTTCGTTGATGCTCCACCAAGACTCAAAGACTGGACTACTGTCATTGGAGAGATTGGTAGATTATGTGTTTTAGTTGGAATGTTAGATCCACCCACGAGGCAATTTTACCAAGTGTATTTCTATCCCTGTTTTCTTCTGCAGGTGTGCTTTACTACCCTAAAGCTCACTCTCAGAGTGCACCTGTGCTGAAAATCCACTTTAACTATAAGGACAAGTCCATCTATGTGTCTGGATATGGTGTGCTGGATGCAAAGAGGGTATCCAGTGTTGTTCTCGAAGGAGACAAGCTAAACATTCTCTCTGGAAATGTCACATACAACTGGGCATCTTCTGTGAGCTTAAGCTACATAAAAACAATTCAGACAGAAATTCCATACATCTCTGTGAAATTTGTTTTTTACCATGTAATGCAGGTTTTTGTATCCATTGGAGATGAGCTGAAATTCAAGGTTTTCTTCAATCACGACAATCTGGATATAGTGTGGTCTGATGTGAGCAGCTTCAACCATTCCTCACATGGCATTCTTGGTGAGTACTTGGCTTTAGTGGTGAGGTGACTATCAGACTATAGTACTCAGGTAGTGAGTTCGGTCCCTCCCCTCCCCTAGCAGGTTTAAAAAAGAAATTATCTTTCAATTATTTCGGTTTGTGCTTAACTTACTCTATAAAAAAATGCATTCACTATGCTACAATTACCTTGACATGTATCAACAACACGCACACTGTCGATCAGCTACCTCGTGCACCTTGCTAGACCAAGTTCACCCCTGGCCATTCGAGGCTCAAAGTTTGTTATAATATATATCCATAACTCCAAATTCTGAGTTGGCAGCAAATATTCACACAATGTGAACAAAACCTAAACCACTTGACCTTGGAAATCCAGACTTGAAGTCATGTGGCCTAATAATTGATTACAATAATAATTTGACAGTTTCTAAATTACCTTGACTAATAGAAACTAGCTGTATTGTGTCTTGCTGGCTTGTGTCTTGCTGGCTGATGTTGGAAACAAAGTCCCACTGTGTTAGTTTGAAGACATCTTTGTTCACTTTTACAACGGTTACCATGAAAGTACCACACAGTGCTCTCGCTGCTTGTTTTAGTTTCAAAGGACATATCAGTAGTTCCTTAATGAGTACTTGATGTTCACACATAAAAATGGCTACTTTCTGTGCTAAATGAATGAGCATTTTGACTAGTGACCCATGAAATAGAGCAGCTGCTGCTTCAACTGTGCAAAATGTGCTACATTTTGCATGCGATACCTGTGATAGTAGAGAACATTTGTCTTGGCATTAGGGAGATTCTCTAGGTCCTTACGTTTATGCTCCATTCCATCTTCAGGTCAGTTCTTCAACAAGGGGACCAGGATAGACCAGGAGAAGAGACAGCTTGTACTTGCAAGTCGTTCTCCTATTCCAGTCATCCTAGAGGACCCCAAGCCTGAAGTACACCACAAGAGTCCGTGCTGGCGTCCACAGACACCTGGTTATCAAGGAGAAGGGCTGATCGAGGGAGACTACACAGAGTATGTTGTTGACAGTGTTTTTGCTGGGGATTTCAAGTACTCACTGACACAGCTAGAACAATCATAGGCTTAATTTCTTTTGCATTTTGTTCATTTACAAGACTTGGCAATAGTTACCGTACCAGTGCTCGTTGTGCTTAATACGTTGTAATATTTACAATGATTATTATAAAACTGCTTACATACGTATATATATAACTAATTAACAGGATACCCAAGCACATATATACCAGTAGTTGTGACTCTTTAATCCAACCACATTCATTATCACTAAACTATGCTGGATTAACAAATCTTCCTGTGCACACTTTGGGTACACATTGGTATTGGCTGAATAACAAGGTTTCTACGTTACACCCAAGCATATATACATATACCGCATTACATTCGTGACTCTATAATCCGACCACATTTGTTTCATTAAGAGGCTGGCTAAACAAATGGTAGGTGGCCTAACATCATCTGAACTAGGGAGTGGGTGGGCTACATCTGTACCAGGGAGTGGGTGGGCTACATCTGTACTGGGGAGTGGTGGGCCACATCTGTACTAGGGAGTGGGTAGGCTACATCTGTACAGGGAGTGGGTAGGCTACATCTGTACTAGGGAGTGGGTGGGCTACATCTGTACTAGGGAGTGGGTAGGCTACATCTGTACTAGGGAGTGGGTGCACGTGGGCTACATCTGTACTAGGGAGTGGGTGGGCTACATCTGTACAGGGAGTGGGTGGGATATATCTGTACTTGGGATTGGGTGGGCTACATCTTTACTAGGGAGTGGGTGGGCTACATCTGTACTAGGGAGTGGGTGGGATACATCTTTACCAGGGAGTGGGTGGGCTACATCTTTACTAGGGAGTGGGTGGGCTACATCTGTACTTGGGAGTGGGTGGGCTACATCTTTACTAGGGAGTGGGTGGGCTACATCTTTACTAGGGAGTGGGTGGGCTACATCTGTACTAGGGAGTGGGTGGGTTAATAGCATCTAGGGCACCAGCACCCTGCTAAGGTCTGATAGGGAAACATCCATTAGCAAGCGACAGAGAGGTATACAAACGTTAACATTGCATTTATTAGCAAGAGGTTAGATGAAGGAAAACGGTCTAGGACACACTGGCCATGAGTAAAATGGCTTGGTTAAGACATGTGAGAGGATGATAGTAAATGCATAAGCAAGATACTGATTGAAGTACCGATGATGATGAGACAAGTACCACGTCATACAACTGATGCTACATAACACAAATTATGACATAGTTAGAAAGCTTAGATTATCTTCAATTAAACACTTATATTACAAGTGAAGAAGGAGGCTGATCATCAGAGAGAAGTGAACAGAGGCTTGAGGCCATACGTCCCATTTACTACTTAGACGCGCTCCGAATACATGGTGTGAGCAACGAACAGCGCTCCTTGTCGCTCGGTCCAAGCTTAAGATGATGACGCATTCTGATTTCGATAGAGATGGGCACGCTATACTTAATAATCACTTCACTGCTGATGTATGGTTTTGCCGGAGAGAGCCAATTGCGATGGTAAAATATGACACTTTCTCAACACAGGGTAGGGACTCAAGATCAGAGATTAGTGGCCGATACTTAGATTCCTTACGGCATTTTGCTGCTTCGAGACCTGCTGTATGTAGTTTCCCGGGAAAGTGAGTTCTATGATGCGGAGGTGGTTGCCAGCGACTATCCCAAAGTCTGGCCTGTCTGTTGTTGTGGAAAAGTGGGTGGGGATAGTAGCTGGTGGATGGTTACAGGCTCTAGGATCTGAGAGGCGAGAAGTGGCTAACTAACTTCAGGTTCGGAAAAGTGGACTTAGATAAGACGTAGATAACAAGAACTTGTAAAATAAAAAAAGCTGCAGCTATTGTTAAAAGGTAGGAAACAGTTGACAATGTGTGTTGTGATTCACCCAAAACAACAGTACATTTTCTCACTGTTGATCATTTGGGGAGTGTGTAGTGTAATTATCAGCCAATGAGCTTATGAGAGTGGTTGCTAGGTTACTTTGCTGGGCTACTTGAGTGCATTCTGATTGGCCAACTGCATGACCTTGCACAATCCAGCCAATGACCAATCAGGAAAATACAGGTGACATACACTGAAAAATAATACTTACTAAGTTAACATACAATTTCTGGCGGATATTAAGTATTTAATCAACGTATACATGAGGATGCTGGATGAGGGTTTGTGGCCAGGACACGTTAAAGTATCGGACTCCGTTCTTCAACTGTCACCGCTTGCCCGCAAAAATGTTTCGCTTGCTGTGGACTGCTACGGTAACCATTCTTGCAGCTCTACTATGCGATGGTGCATTTATCCCGAAGGATTTAGCGTGTCCACAAGGAGGCTTTATCACCAGAGAGACGTTCTGTGAGGACAGCCCTGGATGTCCGAGCGGAGAAGACAGCGACACTATCCATCCTCGCGGACCTTGCATATTGGGTAAGTGACATTTCCTTGTAAATACTGCAGCTCCACTTTATCACCAATTAGAGCTACTATTTTCTGTCGTTGTTGAAGTTGCAGACAATCCTTCGGACGTCTACAGTTTCTCTTGCGATGGGAACGGAGAGGTCGTCCCACTAGAGGCCATGTGCAACGGAAGTGTCGAATGCGCGAACGGGGACGACGAGACTCACGCATTCTGCCCAAAGCGCTTGAGGAGGCCCAGGGGTGATCCGTGTGAGCCCAGCTGTGTCAGGGGAACGTGTGTTGATGGCACTTGTGACTGCCCAGACTCGTACTTCGGTGAAACCTGTCAATTGAGTGAGTTGTCAATTGAATCGTACTATCGTATAGTCTCGCCATTTAGTTAAATTTAAAATAGAGTTAGTCTAGTAAAGTCTACTAACAAGTTCAAGTTCAAGTTCAAGTTCAAATTATTTAAACAGGAGATCACCACAGCACAAATAGCTGGATTAAAGGAGAATCCTGCAAATACATACACAGACATTAAATCCAAAAATGAATAAAAGAGATGGATAAAGGCAGAGAATTGCACAAGAAAGATTTAAGAAGAAAAAAGATGTAGATTACAAAAGAAACAAGATACACAACAAGACGATCGAGACGGACAATCAAATACAGTGTAATTGTATACATAAAATCAAAGATGGCCAAAAATACACAGACAAAGACAAAAAAAACACAAGGACAATCAAGATACTGATAATATAGAAGATATTGCCAACTTGAACGGTTTAAATCCCAGGCTTCTGACTTAATTTGAGTGGAAGACTATTCCAAGCTTTTGCACCTGCATGGGCAAACGTTCTACGACCATACTCAGAGTTAGTCTGATTTATGAAGAAGTTCTTGGATCCTCTGGTGATAGTAGTGTCCTGACTCCTAATGTTGTCGTTGGCACGCACAAGGTTCCTCGATCAGTTCTAATGGTGCATCCCCAGTCGCTACCCTATGTAGCATCATCAATCTGAAGTAATCTCGCCGACTCTCTAGGGATGACCAGCCCAGCTTACTCCTCAGTTCAGTGGTGGGAGTCAAAGGTGGCTGATCCAGAATAATTCTCATCCCGTAGTTTTGGATTCTTTCGAGTTTATTGGTAAGCTCCTTGGAGCATTCCTGCCAAACAAGGCAGCAGTAGTCTAAGTGTGGTAAAACTAAACTGTTATAAAGTTTTTTCTTCAGAGTTGTTGGAAGTACTTTCTTGAGACGATTCAGCCTTGACAGACCCACACAGCATTTCTTTGATACATTTTTAACATGGTCACGCCACTTCAATTCATCATCAAGGTGCACGCCTAAGGATTTCACACACTTCACTCTCTTCAGTTCATGTTCGCCAGCAGTTACATGGACATCCACTAGCTCCGGCTCCCTACGTTTTCTACTGAAAAGCATCATCTGCGTCTTCGATACGTTTAAACACAATTTGTTAGCTAGTACCCATTCTTGTACCTTCCGCAAGTCTTCATAACTTATTTTTCATTTTTACAAATTGCAAATTACTATAGAGAAGACCCTGCTTGAGTGTTAAAATCAACCTAAAAACTCAACTTTTCCCTGACCCCTAGACCACCCCTCAGTTACCTTATACAGTTCGAGTCTGTGATACTGCACACGTATCTGCACCTCCTTTCATCACTGCACTGCATGTGTTTTACAGACGCCTAGGACACCACTTACAGTATGCACATATCTGCCTCCTGTACTTCCTCCCATGGTCATCATTGTAAAAGACACCTGCTGTACATACATATCAAAATATGCACATCTAACTCCAGTCATGTCTTCTGTCAAAGTGCATGGCATACATCCACTGTAATACAGAAGCCCCCCCCCCCTCCCCTCAAAACATAATCCTACATAGAACCCTGCTTTCTGTAGGAAAATGGCAGTGTTTTGTATCTAGTGTCCTGTCTAGGGGTGTGCGGAGACTTGTGTGGATCCTGTGATATCGATAATTTTATTGATAAAACTTTCTTTGCTTTGCAGACACTTTTCCAAATGTATCACTGCGTTTAGCGGGAGGTTCATCCAATCCCAACCCCACCAGAGGTCGTGTTGAAGTGTTCTACAATGGCCAGTGGGGAACAGTATGTCAGACGAGTTGGGACATTAATGATGCCAGAGTTGTGTGCCGACAGCTAGGTTTTCCAGGAGCTCTGGCAGCCATCACAGATGAACGTTATACCCAAGGAAATGGCCCTATCGTCGTGGACAGTGTTCACTGTACTGGAGAGGAAGAAGGGATTCAGTACTGCTTGCATGGAGGGTGGATGAAAAAGAAATGCTCGTTAATCTCACATGTTGGAGTTGTATGCGAGGATGTAGGTGGGTGTATGCACATCATTGCACATGCATGCTGTAATGTCCGTAAGGGCTCGATGGATCAACAAACACTGGTCAAAATAACTTCTTCATTCAAATAGCCAAAAACACTTTACATCAACTCACTCTAACAAACTCTATTCTAACTAACTCTAACTAAGACACACACACAGATACAGTCTATGAAAAGACAGATCATTGAGTGTTAAACATTAAAGGGTCGACCATGCACTTACATAAAACACACACACATCATGAATCACACACACTACACATGCGTTCATTGGTGGCTGGTGGTGTATAGACAACGTAAAGTACGTAATTCTGTACACTTTGTAGCCATTATTTCAAAATCATTTTTCCATATAACTTTTGAATTCTATTATGACCTACCACATGCATTAGATTATGTTCAACTATGAAACCTTCAATGGTTTTAGACTAAGTGTAGTTTTGATAATTTATGCTGAGCCTCTGAAATGATTTCCGGGTGTCCCTTGAGAAGGAGGTTCTATTGCTAACATTACCCAGTATATTGCCAATAAACATTAATATCATAAAGCACACATTGTGTCAGAATGTCTAGTCGTAAATTTCTACAACCTCTACAAATGAACCAACACACCGTTGTTTTGGTGTTTTAATTGTACTTTGTCATCCACGATCGAAAGTTCCACCTAGTATAAAGAAATCTCTCCAATAGTAAACCTACCTCCGGGCTTGTAATGAGATTGAGTGGTGTTCTTGCCTTGTAGAGTCAATGCCAGAGGTATCAGTGCGGTTGGCTGGTGGATCAGATGATCCCAACCCCACCAGTGGTCGTGTTGAAGTGTCTTACAACGGAGAGTGGGGAACAGTATGCGGTGAAAACTGGGACCTTAATGATGCCAGAGTTGTATGCCGACAGTTGGGATTCGCTGCAGCCATTTCCACCAAAGGTTTTGGTCCAGGAAGTGGCCCTATCCTGCTGGACTATGTCGACTGTTCTGGAGAGGAAGAGGGGATACAATACTGTCGTCACAATGGTTGGAAACAGAGCGAATGTGACCATAGTGAAGATGCTGGGGTTGAATGTACAGGTCACTAATTGCACGACATCTGAGAAATACTGTGTATACTGTGCAATCGATACTCTTTCTTGAATGTATTTTGTTGCAGATGTCCCGTTGAATGAATCAGTGCGGTTGGTTGGAGACTCTGGAGGGTCTACCCCCAGTAGAGGTCATGTTGAAGTACTTTATAAAGGAGAGTGGGGACATGTGTGTGGGTTGGGTTGGGATATAAAGAAGGCTATTGTTGTATGTAAACAACTTGGCTTTCCAACAGCCGTGGATGCAATGATAGTTGAGAATGATGCCAGAGATACTTCATCTATTTTCCTCTTCACTCATGGATGCACTGGAGATGAGAGGGCTCTACACTACTGTCCCCACAGTGGATGGAAGAATAACGGATGTTCACTTAGCCATGGTATAGCTGGTGTTATCTGTACAGGTGCGTGCGTGCGTGCATGTGTGTGTGGGTGGGTGGGTGTCACGCGCGTGTCCTAAATGGTTGCATAATGTGTATTCTGCAGAAACCTCTCTTAATGGAACACTACGCTTGGTGCCAATAGAGGTCAACCCCAATAGAGGTCGTGTGGAAGTGTTCAACAATGGAGAGTGGGGAACAGTGTGCGCTCACGAACACTCAGGACACTATTTTGCCAAATTTGTATGCAGACAGCTTGGTTTTCCAATACCTTTGGCGTTCTTCAAAGCTGGGAGATCTGACCCAGGGGCAGGTCCCATACTACTGAGTGGTGTTCACTGTGATGGCAATGAAGACTACATTCAGCACTGTCGTCATGATGGATGGGACAATGTCCGCTGTCAGCATGTTGACGAAGCTGGTGTTGAATGTGCAAGTGTGTTTATGTGTGACTGTGATCTTCTTGGCACTAGCTGGTGTATGTGGCTGCATGTGTATGTATGTATACGTACATGTGAGTGTGTTTGCATGAGATGGGGCTCATAAAAACTTGACATAATACTACAAATTTCGCTAAATTATAAATATCAAACTTGACGGTCACTAGTATGGGATTACATATTCGAAAGAGCAAAGTAGCTTAATTATAACTCATCAATAGCATGCAAAGATCAAAGATAATTTTAGCAAGTTATTTAATAGCATTACGAATTTTATTTGTGGGGGGTGGGTGATGTGTGCGTATGGATGCCACTGTTTGCATGCACTGCATGTACATAAAAGTTAGCTTGTAAGAATGTGTCGTGAATTATTGTGTTGCTAGGTATATATAAGACGCATGTGTCCATGCGAACTGCAAGGTTTGGAAATTTTGCTCTTCTCAGCTTCTTTTCTCAACTTGCATTATATAATAAACTCTAGAGGGTCCAACAGCTGCTCATAATGTTTAGCAAGACACGTGTGTACATATTTCAAAGAGTAGTTGTACTATTTTTATTTTTATTTGAAGGTTGGCTTTATTTGACGCTAGTTTGGTTTCCTAACACATTTACTTAGGGCACTACAGGGTGGAACACTTCGATCCAAGACTATTTCTCACATACATTCCTATTAGCAAAACATTTACTAAGTTTTCCATGCAGCTTTTTTGACCATCCCTCTGCAAAGCTGATCGAGAAGGCACAATTGGCTGTTAAAGGCCATATTCATGCCCTTATTATGCATAACTTGAGACAGCTCAAAGCCGGCACCAAAAAATCACAAGATAACTGCATGGCATTGTCTATTATTGGATAGGCACATATCACTTGATAATAATGCTATCACAATAATATGCAAACTGAAAAGCAGGACAAATCCTGCATGGCTGTGTGCTATTTATACTGACCTCTCATTGGTGTAGATTATGTTAACTTTGTGTTTCTATGTGTAGACGCCTATACAGATGTATCTTTGAGGTTAGCTGGGGAGTCAAGTGGTTCCAACCCCAACAAAGGTCGTGTTGAAATACTGTACAATGGAGTATGGGGAACAGTGTGTCAGTATGGTATGGGCTTTCAAGGTGCCAGAGTTGTATGCAGACAACTTGGATTTCCTGCCGCATTGGCTGTACTGAACACTTATGATCCGGGAAGTGGACCTACTCTGCTGCGATATACTGATTGCTTTGGAGAGGAAGAGGGAATACAGTTCTGCCAACATCCAGGATGGCATTCAGGCGATAGTTGCAGATTTTCTTTTCGAGATGGTGTAGAGTGTGCAGGTATGTTTGTTGTATAGTATGTATATTCCAGCTAATGAACACTCAACTTGCATGCAAGTGATTCAAGCATGTTGAGCACCAAGTTCAACGTATTCAATGACATGCAACCTCCTTGAAATACTTGTTTGAACTTCAGTGCATGTGTGGTTTATTTACACCTTCTTCTATATAGACCCCTCTGTGGAAGTATCAGTGCGGTTGGCTGGTGTGTCAGATGAAGTAGTTGGTGTGTCAGGTGATCCAAACCCCACCAGAGGTCGTGTTGAAGTAAACATCAATGGAAAATGGGGGACAGTGTGTGACGATAACTGGGACATCAATGATGCCAGAGTGGTATGCCGGCAGCTTGGATTCGCAACAGCCCTGGCAGCCATCTGGGATGGTAGTTATGGTGCAGGAACTGGTCCTATACTGTTTGACGAAATACAATGTACTGGAGAGGAAGAGGGAATACAGTACTGCTTGCATGGAGGACTGAAGAACCACGACTGCGAGCACAGTGAAGATGCTGGAGTGGACTGTGCAGGTCTGTGTGTTTGTTGGGTATTCGTGTGTGTTTGTTGGGTACTCGTGTGTGTGTGTGTGTGTGTGTGTGTGTGTGTGTGTGTGTTGTGTGTTGTGTGTGCATATGTGTGTGTGCGCGTGTGTGTGTGTGCATGTGTGTGTGTGTGCATGTGTGTGTGTGCGCATGTGTGTGTGTGCGCATGTGTGTGCGTGTAATTTTGATCTAACTATCTGTACTGAGATTCTATACTGTATTGAACCATTCAGGATGGTGCATCCCAAGCTGTATGAATGGTGGTAATTGCACAATCCATAGTACATGTCAGTGTGGAGATGGCTGGAGTGGAGATCATTGTCAAACATGTGAGATGTGTATCGGTGTGCTTGTGTGTCTGATCAGTCTTTAAGATCGTGCAAACTCCACTATTGGTATCTTCACTTCCTATGCAGTCACTTGCAATCCTCCGTGTACGAATCTGGAAGTTTGTACTGGACCTAACATGTGTGAATGTAAGACTACAATTTTGTTCTATTTTATAATACAATTTTTCAGGATTTTCAAATTGGTTGTATTTTAAATTACCTAAGTGCGAAACGGTGCTGGAGGAGACCCTCACTTTCTTGTCAACCTTCCTGACAACTCCAACTTGTGTTTCTCGC
>CAUJGJ010000318.1:687780-757780 GCA_963170055.1 Halisarca cf. caerulea | reverse complement strand
CCACTATAGAGAGGTTCCTCTGTATACATTTGGAGTATTTTGGGGTGCATGGAAGCTTGCATGGGAGTTTCGGTGTGGAAGCTCCCCCCCCCTGGATAGAACCCGCCTTAAACATTGACAAATTGAATGTACACGATACATGAGCGTAATATTAATATATCGTGAATTTCAATAATAGGATATTATTTACTGCAATATGCAGATTTGTAATATTAATTATGCATTAATTTTATTGCTGATTCTTGGTTGGAATTAGAAGTCTCTGTTAAAATTCTGACCAGTTCACCCAAAACATCAGTACATTTTCTTACTGTTGATCGTTTGGGCAGCGTGGTATTATCCAATGAGCTCATGAGAGTGGTTGCTAGGTTACTATGCTAGGCTACTTGAGTGCATTTTGATTGGCCAACTGCATGACCTTGCACAATCCAGCCAATGACCAATCAGGAAAATACAGGTGTATACACTGAAAAATAATACTTACTAAGTTAACATATAATTTCTGGCGGATAATAAGTATATAATCAACTTATACACGAGCGTTCTTCAACTGTCACCGCTTCCCAGCAAAGATGTTTCGCTTGCTATGGACAGCAACCATTCTTGCAGCTACACTATGCGATTGTGCATTTATCCAGAAGGATTTAGCGTGTCCACAAGGAGGCTTTATCACCAGAGAGACGTTCTGTGAGAACAGCCCGGGTTGTGCGAACAGAGAAGACAGCGACACTATCCATCCTCGTGGACCTTGCATTTTGGGTAAGTGACATTTTCTTATAATAGTTGCTGCTCGACTTTATCACCAATTAGAGCTACTATTTTCTGTCGTTGTTGAAGTTGAAGACAATCCTTCGGACGTCTACAGTTTCTCTTGCGGTGCCAACGGAGAGGTCGTCCCACTAGAGGCCATGTGCAACGGAAGTGTCGAATGCGCGAACGGGAACGACGAGACACACGCATTCTGCCCAAAGCGCTTGAGGAGGCCCAGGGGTGATCCGTGTGAGCCCAGCTGTGTCAGGGGAACGTGTGTAGTTGGCACTTGTGACTGCCCAGACTCGTACTTCGGTGAAACCTGTCAATTGAGTGAGTTGTCAATAATTGAATCATACTATCGTATAATATAGTCTACATACATATATATAGATAATATAGTCTACTATAGGGGTCACAATGAAAAATTCACTGTCGTCGAAAACATCTGAAACTGATGTATTAGATGAAAGTTAGTACGGCGAATCTAATGGTGGTAACCTTTTTTCGATTGGTTGAAGTATGACCAAGTAATGCGTAAAAATTGATCATAATTCTGGTGCAATGCGCGCGAGAAGATTATTTTCTACGAATGCGGAGTTAAATGAAATGGATCCAAAATTGTAGCAGATACTCACCCCTTTCATGATCAACTAGGAAAGTGAAAGAAAAGTGTATTTCGGACAGTTATCCTTGCATTTGTCGGGTGGGGATCACGGAAATTTCCACACTAAGCGTCCTTACAAGCTCTAAACATACGCAAAACAAACCCTCACGCTGTGCAAGGTTGATCCATCCCTCCGCTATCCATGGCAGAAAATTGGAGGAGATTGCCCTACTTAAACCACCTGCATTGCACCAAATTATGATTATACGCATAACTTGGTCATAAATCGGCCAATCGAAAAATGGTGCCCACCATTAGATTCGCCGTACCGATTTTCACCTAAAACATAATTTTCGGATGTTACTGACAGCAATGATATTTTTCATTGTGACCCCTATCTACTAGCTTATTATTCATTTTTACAAATTGCAAATTACTATAGAGAAGACCCTGCTTGAGTGTTAAAATCAACCTAAAGACTCAACTTTTCCTTGACCCCTAGACCACCCCTCAATTACCTTACTACAGATCGAGTCTGTGATACTGCACACGTATCTGCACCTCCTTACATCACTGCACTGCATGTGTTTTATAGACGCCTAGGACACCACTTACAGTATACTCATATCTGCCTCCTGTACTTCATCCCATGATCATCATTGTAAAAGACATAAATACATACAACTGTACATAAATATCAAAATATATACCTGCTGTACATACATATCAAAATATGCACATCTAACTCCAGTCATGTCTTCTGTCAAAGTGCATGGCATACATCCACTGTAATACAGAAGCCCCCCCCCCCCCTCCCCTCAAAACATAATCCTACATAGAACCCTGCTTTCTGTAGGAAAATGGCAGTGTTTTGTATCTAGTGTCCTGTCTAGGAGTGTGCGGAGACTTGTGTGGATCCTGTGATATCGATAATTTTATTGATAAAACTTTCTTTGCTTTGCAGACACTTTTCCAAATGTATCACTGCGTTTAGCAGGAGGTTCATCCAATCCCAACCCCACCAGAGGTCGTGTTGAAGTGTTCTACAATGGCCAGTGGGGAACAGTATGTACGCCCTGGGAGGGTTGGGACATTAATGATGCCAGAGTTGTGTGCCGACAGCTTGGTTTTCCAGGAGCCCTGGAAGTCATCAGTGATCATCGCTATACTCCTGAAAATGGTTCAGAATCTATCGTCCTGGACAATGTTCACTGTACTGGAGAGGAGGAAGGGATTCAGTACTGCTTGCATGGAGGGTGGATGAAAACCAAATGCTTCTCCACCACACATGTTCGAGTTGTATGCGAGGATGTAGGTGGGTGTATGCACATCATTGCACATGCATGCTGTAATGTCCTTAAGGGCTCGATGGATCAACAAACACTGGTCAAAATAACTTCTTCATTCGAATAGCCAAAAAGCACTTTACATCAACTCACTCTACCAAACTCTATTCTAACTAAATCTAAGACACACACACAGATACAGTCTATGAAAAGACAGATCATTGAGTGTTAAACATTAAAGGGTCGGTCATGCACTTACATAAAACACACACATCATGAATTACACACACTACACATGTGTTCATGGGTGGCTGGTGGTGTATAGACAACGCGAGGTACGTAATTCTGTACACTTTGTAGCCATTATTTCAAAATCATTTTTCCATGTAACTTTTGAATTCTATTATGACCTACCACATGCATTAGATTATGTTCAACTATGAAACCTTCAATGGTTTTAATAGACTAAGTGTAGTTTTGATATTTTATGCTGAGCCTCTGAAATGATTTCCAGTGTCCCCTGAGAAGGAGGTTCTATTATTAACAATACCCAGTATATTGGTAATAAACATTAATTTTATACAGCACATATTGTGTCAGAATCTCTAGTCGCAAATTTCTACAACCTCTCTTGTTCTTATGCATCGACCGAATTACAAATGAACCAACACACCGTTGTTTTGGTGTTTTAATTGTAATTTGTCATCTACGATGGAAAGTTCCACCTGGTGTAAAGGAATCTCCCCAACAGTAAACCACCCTCCAGGCCTGTCCTATCATGCTGTACTGCAATATGAGATTGAGTGTGTGTTCTTGCCTTATAGAGTCAATGCCAGAGGTATCAGTGCGGTTGGCTGCAGCTGGTGGATCAGATGATCCCAACCCCACCAGTGGTCGTGTTGAAGTGTCTTACAATGGAGAGTGGGGAACAGTATGCGGTGAAAACTGGGACATTAATGATGCTCGGGTTGTGTGCCGACAGCTTGGATTTGCTGCAGCCCTTTCTACCAAAGGTTTTGGCCCGGGAAGTGGCCCTATTCTGCTGGACTATGTCGACTGTTCTGGAGAGGAAGAGGGGATACAGTTCTGCCGTCACAATGGTTGGAAACAGAGTGAATGTGACCATAGTGAAGATGCTGGAGTTGAATGTACAGGTGTGTGTGTGTTGTGTGTGTGTTGTGTGTGTGTTGTGTGCGTGTTGTGTGTGTGTGTGTTGTGTGTGTGTGTGTGTGTGGTGTGTGGTGTGTGGTGTGTGGCGTGTGGTGTATGTGTGTGGTGTGTGGTGTGTGGTGTGGTGTATGTGTGTGGTGTGTGTCTGTATGTTTGGTCAAGAAGTGTGGGTGAGGGGGGTGACTACAGTGAGTTGAGCGTGCATTACATATGACCAAAGTGAACACCTTCTTTAATGTATATTATGCATGTGTAAAAATAAATAATGTATAATGTTCAAT
This sequence comes from Halisarca cf. caerulea, assembly GCA_963170055.1. NCBI lineage: Eukaryota > Metazoa > Porifera > Demospongiae > Chondrillida > Halisarcidae > Halisarca > Halisarca cf. caerulea. The sequence continues at coordinate 753,686 of CAUJGJ010000318.1, read as the reverse complement.
TTCTTTACGAATGAATGCAATAGTCATCCATCTTGTTATCTATTCTCCGATAATGTGCAGCCATGCATACAATCACCCTTTTCATATTTTACACACGGCCTCTACATTTATGTAATTCTGTTAAATTATTTGAGAAAAGGCTGTTATCAGTAACTACAATTGACAAATTTCATAGACGGGACTATTGAGCATACTCATCTTTTAAATGCACAAAAGCCTGATCCAAACTTTCACCAGTGAAAATTAAAAACTGCAAATACTCACAAAATTAACTCAATCATATATGGGTGCATAAATTCATATCATAAAATTATACCATGATTATATAGCACGGCAGCTGTGAAATTCTCATATGTTTTAGTGCACAATCTCTACTCTTACTTGAATGTGTTTTCCTGCAGATGTCCCATTGAATGAATCAGTGCGGTTGGTTGGAGACTCTGGAGGTTCTACGCCCAGCAGAGGTCATGTTGAAGTGCTTCATAAAGGAGAGTGGGGACATGTGTGTAGGTTTGGTTGGAGTATAGAGATGGCCATAGTTGTATGTAAACAACTTGGCTTTCCAACAGCCGAGGGTGCATTCAAAGTTGAGAATAATGCCAGAGATACTTCATCTATTTTCCTGCATGCTTACGGATGCAATGGAAATGAGGTGGCTATACACTACTGTTACCACAGAGGATGGAAGAAGCACAAATGTCAACTTAGCAGTGGTATAGCTGGTGTTATCTGTACAGGTGCGTGCGTGCGTGCATGTGTGTGTGTGTGTGTGTGTGTTGGTCGGACATCTTGTCCGTACATGGAATGCTTGTGTGTGTGTTCGTGTGTGTGTGTGTGTGGTGTGTGCATGTGTGCGTGTGTGTGTGCGTGTGCCTGTGCGCAAACAGCTTGACAAAAACTGAATGGAGAGATGTACAGTCTTCCCATAACCAGCATTTGAAGTTCGGTCCTTAAGGGATAATCTGACATAATTTCAAACATATAGACCAAAGTTTGCTCGACCGCGTTTATGGACATAACTTTCTTATGGACAAGAGTTCTTGTCAAGCCTTTGTCACATGTTCACCATGTGTTCTCAAGTTTAGAGAGGCTTATTTATATGCCGTACATACGGTCATAACTTCGGAGGCAAGTTAGCGCTTTCGAAGCTCGATCGCTCGCAAATTTGCTAGTTTACAGTCTACTACAATCCATTTGCTAACTTAGTCGGCGAGAATCCCTTCTATTGATGGTGCAACCATTCAAATCTTGAATATTAGCGAGATGGTCACTCGGTAAGAACGTGATAATTTGTATTAGGTTTGACAATTTAATTACATACCTGTCAAAACCACAAGATACCCTTTGCAACCACGAATCTGCCATAACCTACCTGCGGTGTGCGTGTGTGTGCAGGTGCGTGCGTGCGTGCATGTGTGCGTGAGTGCATGCGTGCTGTATTTTGGTTGGACATCTTGTCCATACACGGAGTATATATGTGTGTGTGTTTTGGTCAGACATCTTGTCCATACATGCAGGGTGTGTGTGTTTGTGTGTGTTTCCCTTCATAATACACTTTCTACTGAGTGTAACAACATGAGCTGGGCTATTAGGTATAGTTAAGCACTTAGTGTAACGTTCCCATTTGACTCATTTGACTTCTAGTGTAACGTTCCCATTTGACTTCTAGTGTAACGTTCCCATTTGACTTCTAGTGTAACGTTCCCATTTGACTTCTAGTGTAACGTTCCCATTTGACTTCAGTGTAACGTTCCCATTTGACTTCTAGTGTAATGTGCCCATATAGTTTGATCCACTGGAATGCTGTTCCTTAGCATGTCCGAGCAAAATTAAGATTGCTCAGACTTATGTCCTTTCAAATTCAGACTTCTTTTACATCACTGTGTGTGTGTGTGTGCGTGCATGTGTGCATTTGTGCGTGCACGCGTGTGTGTGTGTGTGTGCATGTGTGTGCGTGCGTGCTATGCGTGTATGCATCATAAATGGTCAGATATGTGTGTATTTTGCAGAAACCTCTCTTGATGGAACACTGCGCTTGGTGCCAATTGATGACAACCCAAAAAGAGGTCGTGTTGAATTGTTCAACAATGGAGAGTGGGGAACAGTGTGTGCTTATGCAACTAACTTTGCTTTTGCCAAAGTTGTATGTAGACAGCTTGGTTTTCCAATAACTTTGGATTTGTTTAAAGCTGGTATATCTAACCCAGGGACAGGTCCCATACTACTGAGTGGTGTTTACTGCAGGGGTAATGAAGACTACATTCAGCATTGTTATTATCATGGATGGGACAACGTTCACTGTCAGCGTGTTGACGAAGCTGGTGTTGAATGTGCAAGTGTGTTTATGTGTGACTGTGATCCTTTTAGCACTAGCTGGTGTGTGTGGCTGAATGTGTATGCATGTATACGTACATGTGATTGTGTTTGCATAAGATAGGGCTCACAAAAACTTGACATAATACTAATAACAATACCCACTATGCCAGTCGAAAATGTAGACCAACTACCCTACAGGGAAGACGGTAAATTTAGAGGCACAAGTGTATTGCGCAACTGAACAATGAACTGCAGACCAACTACAAATGGAAGTGTATAGGCGACCTAGCAACATATAGGCGACCTAGCAACATGCAACAGCTGTTTGATTCTACACGTTTTTGCGAATTCCACCCCAGGGAGCATCAGCCATTGTGCAGATCAAGTTTCGCAAATATCAAAATTGACAGTCTCACTAGTATTGAATCACATATTTGAAAGAGCAAAGTAGCTTACTTAACTTAATAATACCTCAACAATAGCAAAGTTCGGAGATAGCTAATTACTTTGTGCAATTAATTCAATAGCATAATGAATTTCATATGTGTGGGTGTGGGTGTGCATGCCAGTGTTTGTATACACTACATAAACATGAAATTTATGAATTTATGGGTGTGTCATGAATTATTGTGCGTGAGTTATAAGACCCACGTGGGACATTATGTCTGGGCCAATTACGAGGTTTGGAAATTTTTCTCTTTTTTCGCTTCGTTTCTCAGATTGTAATATATATAAAATAAGCGTCCAACAGATGGTCATAATGTCTAGCAGTGCTGGACACATGCATGCATATTTCAAGGAGTACTTGTATTATTGTGATTTTCATTTGAAGGTATATATCGCTACACACGGATTCACATACATATGAACCTGAACCTGAAACAGTCTCTCAAACTTGCTGCCTTCAGTAGAACTAAACTTCTTAGAACATCCAGTGACAAGTTACCTGCGAACATAATATAACAGAGCAACCATGACAACAGAAAATGTCGCTACACACGGATTCCGCATACATAAAAACCTGAATGTTGACCTGATCAAAGCACAAGATAACTGCATGTCATTGACTAATGTTTGATTGGCACCTATAACTTGATAAGAATGTAGGGTTCTGGTTCTGCCAGGATTTAATTATTTTGGTCCATCATTATTACAGCTAACACAGGTTTGGTCCATGATGTCATTGGCCAAAGATGGCTGCTTTTGGTAGGACTATATAGTATGGAAAATTTGAAAACCTGCTTCTGAGTGTTTCATTTCAACTAAAAACATCAGCGAAGGTCTTTTACAAAGAAACAATACTAAACATGTGGTTAGTAAAGTGTTTCAAATATAGGTTTGGAAAAAACTTGATTGTTGGATCACTGTACTGTGATTTCGACTCCACCTCCGACCATCTCCGACCAGTATAGGCAGAACCCTGAACCAATGCTATCACAGTATATGCACTGAAGAGCGGGACATGTCCTGCGTGGGTGTGTGTACTAGACCTTTCATTGGTGTACGTATATGTATAATATTATTTGTAATATCATGAATGAATCAAATCGAATCAAAGTGTGATCAAATCAGGAGATAAATGTGTGACTAACATTTGGTAGGCACTTATTAAGGTTTATAGATATGTTTGTGTTTCTCATGTTTAGACACCTTTCCGAATGCATCATTGAGGTTAGCTGGGGAGTCAAGTGATTCCAACCCCAACAAAGGTCGTGTTGAAATCTTGAACAATGGAGTATGGGGGACAGTGTGTCAGCATGGTTTGGACATTAAAGGTGCCAGAGTTGTGTGCAGACAACTTGGTTTTCCTGGCGTGTTGACTGTACTTATCACTTATAATCCGGGAACTGGACCTACTCTTCTGCGAAAAATTGAATGCTCTGGAGAGGAAGAGGGAATACAGTACTGCCGATATTCAGGATGGCGTTCAAGCAGTGGTTGTAGTGGTTCTCAAGTTGGTGTGGAGTGTGTAGGTGTGTTCTCTTACTACTGTGTATGTCCCAGCAATCACCTATTGAACACTCGGCTTTCATGCAATTGATTTGAGTGCACGGAGCACCAAATGCAACAAGTGTACAACCACCTTCAAATACTTGTTTTATCTCCAGTGCAAGTGTGGTTCATTCACAGTGTCACCTTGTTCTATACAGACCCCTCTATGGAAGTACCAATGCGGTTGGCTGGTGTATCAGATGAAGTAGTTGGTGTGTCAGGTGATCCGAACCCCACCAGGGGTCGTGTGGAAGTGAACATCAATGGAGAATGGGGGACAGTGTGTGATGATAACTGGGACATCAATGATGCCAGAGTTGTATGCCGGCAGCTTGGATTCGCAACAGCCCTGGCGGCCATCTGGGATGGTAGTTATGGCCCGGGAACTGGTCCTATACTGTTTGACGAGATACAATGTACTGGAGAGGAAGAAGGAATACAGTACTGCTTGCATGGAGGACTGAAGAACCACGACTGTGAGCACAGTGAAGATGCTGGAGTGGATTGTGCAGGTCTGTGTGCTTGTTTTGCAGCCGTTTGCATTGGCTCTGTTGGTGTGTGTGTGTGTGTGTGTGTGTGTGTGTGTGTGTGTGTGTGTGTGTGTGTGTGTGTGTGTGTGTGTGTGTGTGTGTGTGTGTGTGTGTGTGTGTGTGTGTGTGTGTGTGTGTGTGTGTGTGTGTGTGTGTGTGTTCGTGTGTGCTCGTGTGTGCGTGTGTGTGCGTGTGCGTGCATGCATGTGCGTGTGCGCGTGTGCGTGTGTGTGTGTGTGTGTGTGTTTACGTGTGTGTGTTTACGTGTGTGTGTGTGTGTTTACGTGTGTGTGTATTTACGTGTGTGTGTGTGTGTGTGTTTACGTGTGTGTGTGTGTTTACGTGTGTGTGTGTGTTTACGTGTGCGTGTGTGTGCGTGTTTACGTGTGCGTGTGTGTGCGTGTTTACGTGTGCGTGTGTGTGCGTGTTTACGTGTGTGTGTGTGCGTGTTTACGTGTGTGTGTGTGTTTACGTGTGTGTGTGTGTGTGTTTACGTGTGTGTGTGTGTGTGTGTTTACGTGTGTGTGTGTGTGTGTGTGTGCGTGTGTGTGTTTGTGTGTGTGTGTGTGTGTGTGTGTGTGCGTGTGTGTGTTTGCGTGTTTGCGTTCCTGTGTGTGTGTGTGTGTTCCACGCATGCATATATTAAACAATTATATGAAGATACATTATCTGTATTCGGATTCTATACTGAACCATTCAGGATGGTGCATCCCAAGCTGTACGAATGGTGGAAATTGCACAATCCATAGTACATGTCAGTGTGGAGATGGCTGGAGTGGAGATCATTGTCAAACACGTAAGACTTGGATAGTTCACTGTTGAGACCCAGTGTAGTTGTACTCATGTGGACCTGGATGTACAGGTACATGTAGTTGTACTCGTGTGGACCTGGATGTACAGGTTCTTGTAGTTGTACTCGTGTGGACCTGGATGTACAGGTACTTGTAGTTGTACTCGTGTGGACCTGGATGTACAGGTACTTCTAGTTGTACTCGTGTGGACCTGGATGTACAGGTACTTGTAGTTGTACTCGTGTGGACCTGGATGTACAGGTACTTGACATGTTGTGTATGCATGTGTTTGAGATGATCCTGGTTAGTGTAGTATAGTTTTCTATGATTTGTAATATCATTAAAGCATAAGCATAATGTGTTGCAGTACATGAATGGAATTTGTTTCTGAATATTAATTATCATCATAATATTCATCATCCCCTCTAGCTGTGTGCACTCCAGACTGTGTGAATGGTGGTACCTGTACGAGCCCTAACATGTGTCAGTGTGGAGATGGATGGAGTGGAGATCATTGTCAAACATGTGAGATGTGTATTTGTGTTCCTCTGTCATTTAAGATCGTGCAAACTCCAATATTGGTATCTTCACTTCCTATGCAGTCACGTGCAATCCTCCGTGTACGGATCTGGAAGTTTGCACTGGACCAAACATGTGTGAATGTAAGACACTGCAAATTTGTTCAATAATAGAATTTTTTAGGAATGATTTCAAATTGGTTGTATTTTAAATTCCCTAAGTGCGAAACGGTGCTGGAGGAGACCCTCACTTTCTTGTCAACCTTCCTGACAACTCCAACTTGTGCTTCTCGCTGCAAGGAGAACCAGGATTCACCTTCAACCTGGTCACAAGTGAAATCATAGTCATCAATGCTGTCTTCGTTGATGCTCCACCAAGACTCAAAGACTGGACTACTGTCATTGGAGAGATTGGTAGATTATGTGTTTTAGTTGGAATGTTAGATCCACCCACGAGGCAATTTTACCAAGTGTATTTCTATCCCTGTTTTCTTCTGCAGGTGTGCTTTACTACCCTAAAGCTCACTCTCAGAGTGCACCTGTGCTGAAAATCCACTTTAACTATAAGGACAAGTCCATCTATGTGTCTGGATATGGTGTGCTGGATGCAAAGAGGGTATCCAGTGTTGTTCTCGAAGGAGACAAGCTAAACATTCTCTCTGGAAATGTCACATACAACTGGGCATCTTCTGTGAGCTTAAGCTACATAAAAACAATTCAGACAGAAATTCCATACATCTCTGTGAAATTTGTTTTTTACCATGTAATGCAGGTTTTTGTATCCATTGGAGATGAGCTGAAATTCAAGGTGTTCTTCAATCACGACAATCTGGATATAGTGTGGTCTGATGTGAGCAGCTTCAACCATTCCTCACATGGCATTCTTGGTGAGTACTTGGCTTTAGTGGTGAGGTGACTATCAGACTATAGTACTCAGGTAGTGAGTTCGGTCCCTCCCCTCCCCTAGCAGGTTTAAAAAAGAAATTATCTTTCAATTATTTCGGTTTGTGCTTAACTTACTCTATAAAAAAATGCATTCACTATGCTACAATTACCTTGACATGTATCAACAACACGCACACTGTCGATCAGCTACCTCGTGCACCTTGCTAGACCAAGTTCACCCCTGGCCATTCGAGGCTCAAAGTTTGTTATAATATATATCCATAACTCCAAATTCTGAGTTGGCAGCAAATATTCACACAATGTGAACAAAACATAAACCACTTGACCTTGGAAATCCAGACTTGAAGTCATGTGGCCTAATAATTGATTACAATAATAATTTGACAGTTTCTAAATTACCTTGACTAATAGAAACTAGTTGTATTGTGTCTTGCTGGCTTGTGTCTTGCTGGCTGATGTTGGAAACAAAGTCCCACTGTGTTAGTTTGAAGACATCTTTGTTCACTTTTACAACGGTTACCATGAAAGTACCACACAGTGCTCTCGCTGCTTGTTTTAGTTTCAAAGGACATATCAGTAGTTCCTTAATGAGTACTTGATGTTCACACATAAAAATGGCCACTTTCTGTGCTAAATGAATGAGCACTTTGACTAGTGACCCATGAAATAGAGCAGCTGCTGCTTCAACTGTGCAAAATGTGCTACATTTTGCATGCGATACCTGTGATAGTAGAGAACATTTGTCTTGGCATTAGGGAGATTCTCTAGGTCCTTACGTTTATGCTCCATTCCATCTTCAGGTCAGTTCTTCAACAAGGGGACCAGGATAGACCAGGAGAAGAGACAGCTTGTACTTCCAAGTCGTTCTCCTATTCCAGTCATCCTAGAGGACCCCAAGCCTGAAGTACACCACAAGAGTCCGTGCTGGCGTCCACAGACACATGGTTATCAAGGAGAAGGGCTGATTGAGGGAGAATATGCAGAGTATGTTGTTGACAGTGTTTTTGCTGGGGATTTCAAGTACTCACTGACATTGCTAGAACAATCATAGACTTAATTTCTTTTGCATTTTGTTCATTTACAAGACTTGGCAATAGTTACCGTACCAGTGCTCGTTGTGCTTAATACGTTGTAATATTTACAATTATTATAATTATAAAACTGCTTACATACGTATATATATAACTAATTAACAGGATACCCAAGCACATACATACCAGTAGTTGTGACTCTTTAATCCAACCATATTCATTATCACTAAACGATGCTGGATTAACAAATCTTCCTGTGCACACTTTGGGTACACATTGGTATTGGCTGAATAACAAGGTTTCTACGTTACACCCAAGCATATATACATATACCGCATTACATTCGTGACTCTATAATCTGGCCACATTTGTTTCATTAAGAGGCTGGCTAAACAAATGGTAGGTGGCCTAACATCATCTGAACTAGGGAGTGGGTGGGCTACATCTGTACTTGGGAGTGGGTGGGCTACATCTGTACTAGGGAGTGGGTGGGCTACATCTGTACTAGGGAGTGGGTGGGTTACATCTGTACTAGGGAGTGGGTGGGCTACATCTTTACCAGGGAGTGGGTGGGCTACATCTTTACTAGGGAGTGGGTGGGCTACATCTGTACTTGGGAGTGGGTGGGGTACATCTGTACTAGGGAGTGGGTGGGCTGCATCTGTACTAGGGAGTGGGTGGGCTACATCTTTACTAGGGAGTGGGTGGGTTACATCTGTACTTGGGAGTGGGTGGGCTACATCTGTACTAGGGAGTGGGTGGGCTACATCTTTACTAGGGAGTGGGTGGGCTACATCTGTACTAGGGAGTGGGTGGGTTAATAGCATCTAGGGCACCAGCACCCTGCTAAGGTCTGATAGAGAAACATCCATTAGCAAGCGACAGAGAGGTATACAAACATTGCATTTATTAGCTATAGCAAGAGGTTAGATGAAGGAAAACGGTCTAGGACACACCATGAGTAAAATGGCTTGGTTAAGACATGTGAGAGGATAATAGTAAATGCATAAGCAAGATACTGATTGAAATACCGATGATGATGAGACAAGTACCACGTCATACAACTGATGCTACATAACACAAATTATGACATAGTTAGAAAGCTTAGATTATCTTCAATTAAACACTTATATTACAAGTGAAGAAGGAGGCTGATCATCAGAGAGAAGTGAACAGAGGCTTGAGGCCATACGTCCCATTTACTACTTAGACGCGCTCCGAATACATGGTGTGAGCAACCAACAGCGCTCCTTGTCGCTCGGTCCAAGCTTAAGATGATGACGCATTCTGATTTCGATAGAGATGGGCACGCTATACTTAATAATCACTTCACTGCTGATGTATGGTTTTGCCGGAGAGAGCCAATTGCGATGGTAAAATATGACACTTTCTCAACACAGGGTAGGGACTCAAGATCAGAGATTAGTGGCCGATACTTAGATTCCTTACGGCATTTTGCTGCTTCGAGACCTGCTGTATGTAGTTTCCCGGGAAAGTGAGTTCTATGATGCGGAGGTGGTTGCCAGCGACTATCCCAAAGTCTGGCCTGTCTGTTGTTGTGGAAAAGTGGGTGGGGATAGTAGCTGGTGGATGGTTACAGGCTCTAGGATCTGAGAGGCGAGAAGTGGCTAACTAACTTCAGGTTCGGAAAAGTGGACTTAGATAAGACGTAGATAACAAGAACTTGTAAAATAAAAAAAGCTGCAGCTATTGTTAAAAGGTAGGAAACAGTTGACAATGTGTGTTGTGATTCACCCAAAACAACAGTACATTTTCTCACTGTTGATCATTTGGGGAGTGTGTAGTGTAATTATCAGCCAATGAGCTTATGAGAGTGGTTGCTAGGTTACTTTGCTGGGCTACTTGAGTGCATTCTGATTGGCCAACTGCATGACCTTGCACAATCCAGCCAATGACCAATCAGGAAAATACAGGGGCATACACTGAACAATAATACTTACTAAGTTAACATACAATTTCTGGCGGATATTAAGTATTTAATCAACGTATACATGAGGACGCTGGATGAGGGTTTGTGGCCAGGACACGTTAAAGTATCGGACTCCGTTCTTCAACTGTCACCGCTTGCCCGCAAAAATGTTTCGCTTGCTGTGGACTGCTACGGTAACCATTCTTGCAGCTCTACTATGCGATGGTGCATTTATCCCGAAGGATTTAGCGTGTCCACAAGGAGGCTTTATCACCAGAGAGACGTTCTGTGAGGACAGCCCTGGATGTCCGAGCGGAGAAGACAGCGACACTATCCATCCTCGCGGACCTTGCATATTGGGTAAGTGACATTTCCTTGTAAATACTGCAGCTCCACTTTATCACCAATTAGAGCTACTATTTTCTGTCGTTGTTGAAGTTGCAGACAATCCTTCGGACGTCTACAGTTTCTCTTGCGATGGGAACGGAGAGGTCGTCCCACTAGAGGCCATGTGCAACGGAAGTGTCGAATGCGCGAACGGGGACGACGAGACTCACGCATTCTGCCCAAAGCGCTTGAGGAGGCCCAGGGGTGATCCGTGTGAGCCCAGCTGTGTCAGGGGAACGTGTGTTGATGGCACTTGTGACTGCCCAGACTCGTACTTCGGTGAAACCTGTCAATTGAGTGAGTTGTCAATTGAATCGTACTATCGTATAGTCTCGCCATTTAGTTAAATTTAAAGTAGAGTTAGTCTAGTAAAGTCTACTAACAAGTTCAAGTTCAAGTTCAAGTTCAAATTATTTAAACAGGAGATCACCACAGCACAAATAGCTGGATTAAAGGAGAATCCTGCAAATACATACACAGACATTAAATCCAAAAATGAATAAAAGAGATGGATAAAGGCAGAGAATTGCACAAGAAAGATTTAAGAAGAAAAAAGATGTAGATTACAAAAGAAACAAGATACACAACAAGACGATCGAGACGGACAATCAAATACAGTGTAATTGTATACATAAAATCAAAGATGGCCAAAAATACACAGACAAAGACAAAAAAACACAAGGACAATCAAGATACTGATAATATAGAAGATATTGTGATAATATAGAAGATATTGCCAACTTGAACGGTTTAAATCCCAGGCTTCTGACTTAATTTGAGTGGAAGACTATTCCAAGCTTTTGCACCTGCATGGGCAAACGTTCTACGACCATACTCAGAGTTAGTCTGATTTATGAAGAAGTTCTTGGATCCTCTGGTGATAGTAGTGTCCTGACTCCTAATGTTGTCGTTGGCACGCACAAGGTTCCTCGATCAGTTCTAATGGTGCATCCCCAGTCGCTACCCTATGTAGCATCATCAATCTGAAGTAATCTCGCCGACTCTCTAGGGATGACCAGCCCAGCTTACTCCTCAGTTCAGTGGTGGGAGTCAAAGGTGGCTGATCCAGAATAATTCTCATCCCGTAGTTTTGGATTCTTTCGAGTTTATTGGTAAGCTCCTTGGAGCATTCCTGCCAAGCAAGGCAGCAGTGATCTAAGTGTGGTAAAACTAATTTAAAACTGTTATAAAGTTTTTTCTTCAGAGTTGTTGGAAGTACTTTCTTGAGACGATTCAGCCTTGACAGACCCACACAGCATTTCTTTGATACATTTTTAACATGGTCACGCCACTTCAATTCATCATCAAGGTGCACGCCTAAGGATTTCACACACTTCACTCTCTTCAGTTCATGTTCGCCAGCAGTTACATGGACATCCACTAGCTCCGGCTCCCTACGTTTTCTACTGAAAAGCATCATCTGCGTCTTCGATACATTTAAACACAATTTGTTAGCTAGTACCCATTCTTGTACCTTCCGCAAGTCTTCATAACTTATTTTTCATTTTTGCAAATTGCAAATTACTATATAGAAGACCCTGCTTGAGTGTTAAAATCAACCTAAAAACTCAACTTTTCCCTGACCCCTAGACCACCCCTCAGTTACCTTATACAGATCGAGTCTGTGATACTGCACACATATCTGCACCTCCTTACATCACTGCACTGCATGTGTTTTACAGACGCCTAGGACACCACTTACAGTATGCACATATCTGCCTCCTGTACTTCCTCCCATGGTCATCATTGTAAAAGACACCTGCTGTACATACATATCAAAATATGCACATCTAACTCCAGTCATGTCTTCTGTCAAAGTGCATGACATACATCCACTGTAATACAGAAGCCCCCCCCCCCCCTCCCCTCAAAACATAATCCTACATAGAACCCTGCTTTCTGTAGGAAAATGGCAGTGTTTTGGATCTAGTGTCCTGTCTAGGGGTGTGCGGAGACTTGTGTGGATCCTGTGATATCGATAATTTTATTGATAAAACTTCCTTTGCTTTGCAGACACTTTCCCGAATGTATCACTGCGTTTAGCGGGAGGTTCATCCAATCCCAACCCCACCAGAGGTCGTGTTGAAGTGTTCTACAATGGCCAGTGGGGAACAGTATGTCGGACGAGTTGGGACATTAATGATGCCAGAGTTGTGTGCCGACAGCTAGGTTTTCCAGGAGCTCTGGCAGCCATCAGAGATAAAAGATATACCCCAGGAGATGGTCCTATCGTCCTTGACAGTGTTCACTGTACTGGAGAGGAAGAAGGGATTCAGTACTGCTTGCATGGAGGATGGATGAAAAAGAAATGCTGGTTAATCTCACATGTTGGAGTTGTATGTGAGGATGTAGGTGGGTGTATGCACATCATTGCACATGCATGCTGTAATGTCCATAAGGGCTCGATGGATCAACAAACACTGGTCAAAATAACTTCTTCATTCAAATAGCCAAAAACACTTTACATCAACTCACTCTAACAAACTCTATTCTAACTAACTCTAACTAAGACACACACACAGATACAGTCTATGAAAAGACAGATCATTGAGTGTTAAACATTAAAGGGTCGGTCATGCACTTACATAAAACACACACATCATGAATCACACACACTACACATGCGTTCATTGGTGGCTGGTGGTGTATAGACAACGTAAAGTACGTAATTCTGTACACTTTGTAGCCATTATTTCAAAATCATTTTTCCATATAACTTTTGAATTCTATTATGACCTACCACATGCATTAGATTATGTTCAACTATGAAACCTTCAATGGTTTTAGACTAAGTGTAGTTTTGATAATTTATGCTGAGCCTCTGAAATGATTTCCGGGTGTCCCTTGAGAAGGAGGTTCTATTGCTAACATTACCCAGTATATTGCCAATAAACATTAATATCATAAAGCACACATTGTGTCAGAATGTCTAGTCGCAAATTTCTACAACCTCTACAAATGAACCAACACACCGTTGTTTTGGTGTTTTAGTTGTAATTTGTCATCCACAATTGAAAGTTCCACCTAGTATAAAGGAATCTCTCCAATAGTAAACCTACCTCCGGGCTTGTAATGAGATTGAGTGGTGTTCTTGCCTTGTAGAGTCAATGCCAGAGGTATCAGTACGGTTGGCTGGTGGATCAGATGATCCCAACCCCACCAGTGGTCGTGTTGAAGTGTCTTACAACGGAGAGTGGGGAACAGTATGCGGTGTAAACTGGGACCTTAATGATGCTGGGGTTGTATGCCGACAGTTGGGATTCGCTGCAGCCATTTCCACCAAAGGTTTTGGTCCAGGAAGTGGCCCTATCCTGCTGGACTATGTCGACTGTTCTGGAGAGGAAGAGGGGATACAGTACTGTCGTCACAATGGTTGGAAACAGAGTGAATGTGACCATAGTGAAGATGCTGGAGTTGAATGTACAGGTGTGTGTGTGTGTGTGTGTGTGTGTGTGTGTGTGTGTGTGTGTGTGTGTGTTTGTTGTGTGTGTGTGTGTGTGTGTTGTGTGTGTGTGTGTGTGTGTGTGTGTGTGCATGTGTGTGTGTGTGTGTGCATGTGTGCGTGTGCGTGTGCGTGTGTGCGTGTGCGTGTGTGTGTGTGTGTGTGTGTGTGTGTGTGTGTGTGTGTGTGTGTGTGTGTGTGTGTGTGTGTGTGTGTGTGTGTGTGTGTGTGTGTGTGTGTGTGTGTGTGTGTGTGTGTGTGTGTGTGTGTGTGTGTGTGTGTGTGTGTGTGTGTGTGTGTGTGTGTGTGTGTGTGTGTGTGTGTGTGTGTGTGTGTGTGTGTGTGTGTGTGTGTGTGTGTGTGTGTGTGTGTGTGTGTGTGTGTGTGTGTGTGTGTGTGTGTGTGTGTGTGTGTGTGTGTGTGTGTGTGTGTGTGTGTGTGTGTGTGTGTGTGTGTGTGTGTGTGTGTGTGTGTGTGTGTGTGTGTGTGTGTGTGTGTGTGTGTGTGTGTGTGTGTGTGTGTGTGTGTGTGTGTGTGTGTGTGTGTGTGTGTGTGTGTGTGTGTGTGTGTGTGTGTGTGTGTGTGTGTGTGTGTGTGTGTGTGTGTGTGTGTGTGTGTGTGTGTGCGTGTGCCATTTATGCATGTGTAAAAATTAATAATGTATAATGTTCAATTTCTTTACGAATGAATGCAATAGTCATCCATCTTGTTCTCTATTCTCCGATAATGTGCAGCCATGCATACAATCACCCTTTTCATATTTTACACACGGCCTCTACATTTATGTAATTCTGTTAAATTATTTGAGAAAAGGCTGTTATCAGTAACTACAATTGACAAATTTCATAGACGGGACTATTGAGCATACTCATCTTTTAAATGCACAAAAGCCTGATCCAAACTTTCACCAGTGAAAATTAAAAACTGCAAATACTCACAAAATTAACTCAATCATATATGGGTGCATAAATTCATATCATAAAATTATACCATGATTATATAGCACGGCAGCTGTGAAATTCTCATATGTTTTAGTGCACAATCTCTACTCTGACTTGAATGTGTTTTCCTGCAGATGTCCCATTGAATGAATCAGTGCGGTTGGTTGGAGACTCTGGAGGTTCTACGCCCAGCAGAGGTCATGTTGAAGTGCTTCATAAAGGAGAGTGGGGACATGTGTGTGGGAATGGTTGGAATATAGAGATGGCCATAGTTGTATGTAAACAACTTGGCTTTCCAACAGCCGAGGGTGCATTCAAAGTTGAGAATAATGCCAGAGATACTTCATCTATTTTCCTGCATTCCTACGGATGCACTGGAGATGAGGTGGCTATACACTACTGTCGCCACTGGGGATGGAAGAAGCACAAATGTCAACTTAGCAGTGGTATAGCTGGTGCTAACTGTACAGGTGTGTGTGTGTGTGTGTGTGTGTGTGTGTGTGTGTGTGTGTGTGTGTGCGTGTGTGCGTGTGTGCGTGCGTGCGTGTGTGCATGTGTGCACATGTGTGCACATGTGTGCATGTGTGTTTTGGTCGGACATCTTGTCCGTACATGGAATGCTTGTGTGTGTGTGTTGTGTGTGTGTATGTGTGTGTGTTCGTGTGTGTGTGTGTGTGGTGTGTGCATGTGTGCATGTGTGCGTGTGTGTGTGCGTGTGCCTGTGCGCAAACAGCTTGACAAAAACTGAATGGAGAGATGTACAGTCTTCCCATAACCAGCATTTGAAGTTCGGTCCTTAAGGGATTATCTGACATAATTTCAAACATATAGACCAAAGTTTGCTCGACCGCGTTTATGGACATAACTTTCTTATGGACAAGAGTTCTTGTCAAGCCTTTGTCACATGTTCACCATGTGTTCTCAAGTTTAGAGAGGCTTATTTATATGCCATACATACAGTCATAACTTCGGAGGCAAGTTAGAGCTTTCGAAGCTCGATCGCTCGCAAATTTGCTAGTTTACAGTCTACTACAATCCATTTGCTAACTTAGTCGGCGAGAATCCCTTCTATTGATGGTGCAACCATTCAAATCTTGAATGTTAGCGAGATGGTCACTCGGTAAGAACGTGATAATTTGTATTAGGTTTGACAATTTAATTACATACCTGTCAAAACCACAAGATACCCTTTGCAACCACGAATCTGCCATAACCTACCTGCGGTGTGCGTGTGTGTGCATGTGCGTGCGTGCGTGCATGTGTGCGTGAGTGCATGCGTGCTGTATTTTGGTTGGACATCTTGTCCATGCACGGAGTATATATGTGTGTGTGTTTTGGTCAGACATCTTGTCCATACATGCAGGGTGTGTGTGTTTGTGTGTGTTTCCCTTCATAATACACTTTCTACTGAGTGTAACAACATGAGCTGGGCTATTAGGTATAGTTAAGCACTTAGTGTAACGTTCCCATTTGACTTCTAGTGTAACGTTCCCATTTGACTTCTAGTGTAACGTTCCCATTTGACTTCTAGTGTAACGTTCCCATTTGACTTCTAGTGTAACGTTCCCATTTGACTACTAGTGTAACGTTCCCATTTGACTTCTAGTGTAACGTTCCCATTTGACTTCTAGTGTAATGTTCCCATTTGACTTCTAGTGTAACGTTCCCATTTGACTTCTAGTGTAACGTTCCCATTTGACTTCTAGTGTAATGTGCCCATATAGTTTGATCCACTGGAATGCTGTTCCTTAGCATGTCCGAGCAAAATTAAGATTGCTCAGACTTATGTCCTTTCAAATTCAGACTTCTTTTACATCACTGTGTGTGTGTGTGTGCGTGCATGTGTGCATTTGTGCGTGCACGCGTGTGTGTGTGTGTGTGTGCATGTGTGTGCGTGCGTGCTATGCGTGTATGCATCATAAATGGTCAGATATGTGTGTATTTTGCAGAAACCTCTCTTGATGGAACACTGCGCTTGGTGCCAATTGATGACAACCCAAAAAGAGGTCGTGTTGAATTGTTCAACAATGGAGAGTGGGGAACAGTGTGTGCTTATGCAACTAACTTTGTTTTTGCCAAAGTTGTATGTAGACAGCTTGGTTTTCCAATAACTTTGGATTTGTTTAAAGCTGGTATATCTAACCCAGGGACAGGTCCCATACTACTGAGTGGTGTTCGCTGTGATGGTAATGAAGACTACATTCAGCACTGTGGTCATGACGGATGGGACAACGTTCAATGTCAGCATGTTGACGATGCTGGTGTTGAATGTGCAGGTGTGTTTATGTGTGTATGATCTTTTGAGCACTAGCTGGTGTGTGTGGCTGAATGTGTATGCATATATACGTACATGTGATTGTGTTTGCATAAGATAGGGCTCACAAAAACTTGACATAATACTAATAACAATACCCACTATGCCAGTCGAAAATGTAGACCAACTACCCTACAGGGAAGATGGTAAATTTAGAGGCACAAATGTATTGCGCAACTGAACAATGAACTGCAGACCAACTACAAATGGAAGTGTATAGGCGACCTAGCAACATATAGGCGACCTAGCAACATGAAACAGCTGTTTGATTCTACACGTTTTTTCGAATTCCACCCCAGGTAGCATCAGTCATTGTGCAGATCAAGTTTCGCTAATATAAAAATTGACAGTCTCACTAGTATTGAATCACATATTTGAAAGAGCAAAGTAGCTTACGTAACTTAATAATACCTCAACAATAGCAAAGTTTGGAGATATCTAATTACTTTGTGCAATTAATTCAATAGCATTATGAATTTCATATGTGTGGGTGTGGATGTGCATGCCAGTGTTTGTATACACTACATAAACATGAAATTTATGAATTTATGGATATGTCATGAATTATTGTGCGTGAGTTATAAGACCCACGTGGGACATTATGTCTGGGCCAATTACGAGGTTTGGAAATTTTTCTCTTTTTTCGCTTCGTTTCTCAGATTGTATTATAAAATAAGCGTCCAACAGATGGTCATAATGTCTAGCAGTGCTGGACACATGCATGCATATTTCAAGGAGTACTTGTATTATTGTGATTTTTATTTGAAGGTATATATCGCTACACACGGATTCACATACATATGAACCTGAACCTGAAACAGTCTCTCAAACTTGCTGCCTTCAGTAGAACTAAACTTCTTAGAACATCCAGTGACAAGTTACCTGCGAACATAATATAACAGAGCAACCATGACAACAGAAAATGTCGCTACACACGGATTCCGCATACATAAAAACCTGAATGTTGACCTGATCAAAGCACAAGATAACTGCATGTCATTGACTAATGTTTGATTGGCACCTATAACTTGATAAGAATGTAGGGTTCTGGTTCTGCCAGGATTTAATTATTTTGGTCCATCATTATTACAGCTAACACAGGTTTGGTCCATGATGTCATTGGCCAAAGATGGCTGCTTTTGGTAGGACTATATAGTATGGAAAATTTGAAAACCTGCTTCTGAGTGTTTCATTTCAACTAAAAACATCAGCGAAGGTCTTTTACAAAGAAACAATACTAAACATGTGGTTAGTAAAGTGTTTCAAATATAGGTTTGGAAAAAACTTGATTGTTGGATCACTGTACTGTGATTTCGACTCCACCTCCGACCATCTCCGACCAGTATAGGCAGAACCCTGAACCAATGCTATCACAGTATATGCACTGAAGAGCGGGACATGTCCTGCGTGGGTGTGTGTACTTGACCTTTCATTGGTGTACGTATATGTATAATATTATTTGTAATATCATGAATGAATCAAATCGAATCAAAGTGTGATCAAATCAGGAGATAAATGTGTGACTAACATTTGGTAGGCACTTATTAAGGTTTATAGATATGTTTGTGTTTCTCATGTTTAGACACCTTTCCGAATGCATCATTGAGGTTAGCTGGGGAGTCAAGTGATTCCAACCCCAACAAAGGTCGTGTTGAAATCTTGAACAATGGAGTATGGGGGACAGTGTGTCAGCATGGTTTGGACATTAAAGGTGCCAGAGTTGTGTGCAGACAACTTGGTTTTCCTGGCGTGTTGACTGTACTTATCACTTATAATCCGGGAACTGGACCTACTCTTCTGCGAAAAATTGAATGCTCTGGAGAGGAAGAGGGAATACAGTACTGCCGATATTCAGGATGGCGTTCAAGCAGTGGTTGTAGTGGTTCTCAAGTTGGTGTGGAGTGTGTAGGTGTGTTCTCTTACTACTGTGTATGTCCCAGCAATCACCTATTGAACACTCGGCTTTCATGCAATTGATTTGAGTGCACGGAGCACCAAATGCAACAAGTGTACAACCACCTTCAAATACTTGTTTTATCTCCAGTGCAAGTGTGGTTCATTCACAGTGTCACCTTGTTCTATACAGACCCCTCTATGGAAGTACCAATGCGGTTGGCTGGTGTATCAGATGAAGTAGTTGGTGTGTCAGGTGATCCGAACCCCACCAGGGGTCGTGTGGAAGTGAACATCAATGGAGAATGGGGGACAGTGTGTGATGATAACTGGGACATCAATGATGCCAGAGTTGTATGCCGGCAGCTTGGATTCGCAACAGCCCTGGCGGCCATCTGGGATGGTAGTTATGGCCCGGGAACTGGTCCTATACTGTTTGACGAGATACAATGTACTGGAGAGGAAGAAGGAATACAGTACTGCTTGCATGGAGGACTGAAGAAGCACGACTGTGAGCACAGTGAAGATGCCGGAGTGGATTGTGCAGGTCTGTGTGCTTGTTTTGCAGCCGATTGCATTGGCTCTGTTGGTGTGTGTGTGTGTGTGTGTGTGTGTGTGTGTGTGTGTGTGTGTGTGTGTGTGTGTGTGTGTGTGTGTGTGTGTGTGTGTGTGTGTGTGTGTGTGTGTGTGTGTGTGTTCGTGTGTGCTCGTGTGTGCGTGTGTGTGCGTGTGCGTGCATGCATGTGCGTGTGCGCGTGTGCGTGTGTGTGTGTGTGTGTGTTTACGTGTGTGTGTTTACGTGTGTGTGTGTGTGTTTACGTGTGTGTGTATTTACGTGTGTGTGTGTGTGTGTGTTTACGTGTGTGTGTGTGTTTACGTGTGTGTGTGTGTTTACGTGTGAGTGTGTGCGTGTTTACGTGTGCGTGTGTGTGCGTGTTTACGTGTGCGTGTGTGTGCGTGTTTACGTGTGCGTGTGTGTGCGTGTTTACGTGTGTGTGTGTGCGTGTTTACGTGTGTGTGTGTGTTTACGTGTGTGTGTGTGTGTGTTTACGTGTGTGTGTGTGTGTGTGTTTACGTGTGTGTGTGTGTGTGTGTGTGCGTGTGTGTGTTTGTGTGTGTGTGTGTGTGTGTGTGTGTGCGTGTGTGTGTTTGCGTGTTTGCGTTCCTGTGTGTGTGTGTGTGTTCCACGCATGCATATATTAAACAATTATATGAAGATACATTATCTGTATTCGGATTCTATACTGAACCATTCAGGATGGTGCATCCCAAGCTGTACGAATGGTGGAAATTGCACAATCCATAGTACATGTCAGTGTGGAGATGGCTGGAGTGGAGATCATTGTCAAACACGTAAGACTTGGATAGTTCACTGTTGAGACCCAGTGTAGTTGTACTCATGTGGACCTGGATGTACAGGTACATGTAGTTGTACTCGTGTGGACCTGGATGTACAGGTTCTTGTAGTTGTACTCGTGTGGACCTGGATGTACAGGTACTTGTAGTTGTACTCGTGTGGACCTGGATGTACAGGTACTTCTAGTTGTACTCGTGTGGACCTGGATGTACAGGTACTTGTAGTTGTACTCGTGTGGACCTGGATGTACAGGTACTTGACATGTTGTGTATGCATGTGTTTGAGATGATCCTGGTTAGTGTAGTATAGTTTTCTATGATTTGTAATATCATTAAAGCATAAGCATAATGTGTTGCAGTACATGAATGGAATTTGTTTCTGAATATTAATTATCATCATAATATTCATCATCCCCTCTAGCTGTGTGCACTCCAGACTGTGTGAATGGTGGTACCTGTACGAGCCCTAACATGTGTCAGTGTGGAGATGGATGGAGTGGAGATCATTGTCAAACATGTGAGATGTGTATTTGTGTTCCTCTGTCATTTAAGATCGTGCAAACTCCAATATTGGTATCTTCACTTCCTATGCAGTCACGTGCAATCCTCCGTGTACGGATCTGGAAGTTTGCACTGGACCAAACATGTGTGAATGTAAGACACTGCAAATTTGTTCAATAATAGAATTTTTTAGGAATGATTTCAAATTGGTTGTATTTTAAATTCCCTAAGTGCGAAACGGTGCTGGAGGAGACCCTCACTTTCTTGTCAACCTTCCTGACAACTCCAACTTGTGCTTCTCGCTGCAAGGAGAACCAGGATTCACCTTCAACCTGGTCACAAGTGAAATCATAGTCATCAATGCTGTCTTCGTTGATGCTCCACCAAGACTCAAAGACTGGACTACTGTCATTGGAGAGATTGGTAGATTATGTGTTTTAGTTGGAATGTTAGATCCACCCACGAGGCAATTTTACCAAGTGTATTTCTATCCCTGTTTTCTTCTGCAGGTGTGCTTTACTACCCTAAAGCTCACTCTCAGAGTGCACCTGTGCTGAAAATCCACTTTAACTATAAGGACAAGTCCATCTATGTGTCTGGATATGGTGTGCTGGATGCAAAGAGGGTATCCAGTGTTGTTCTCGAAGGAGACAAGCTAAACATTCTCTCTGGAAATGTCACATACAACTGGGCATCTTCTGTGAGCTTAAGCTACATAAAAACAATTCAGACAGAAATTCCATCCCTGTGAAATTTGTTTTTTACCATGTAATGCAGGTTTTTGTATCCATTGGAGATGAGCTGAAATTCAAGGTGTTCTTCAATCACGACAATCTGGATATAGTGTGGTCTGATGTGAGCAGCTTCAACCATTCCTCACATGGCATTCTTGGTGAGTACTTGGCTTTAGTGGTGAGGTGATTATCAGACTATATATAGTACTCAGGTAGTGAGTTCGGTCCCTCCCCTCCCCTAGCAGGTTTAAAAAAGAAATTATCTTTCAATTATTTCGGTTTGTGCTTAACTTACTCTATAAAAAAATGCATTCACTATGCTACAATTACCTTGACATGTATCAACAACACGCACACTGTCGATCAGCTACCTCGTGCACCTTGCTAGACCAAGTTCACCCCTGGCCATTCGAGGCTCAAAGTTTGTTATAATATATATCCATAACTCCAAATTCTGAGTTGGCAGCAAATATTCACACAATGTGAACAAAACCTAAACCACTTGACCTTGGAAATCCAGACTTGAAGTCATGTGGCCTAATAATTGATTACAATAATAATTTGACAGTTTCTAAATTACCTTGACTAATAGAAACTAGTTGTATTGTGTCTTGCTGGCTTGTGTCTTGCTGGCTGATGTTGGAAACAAAGTCCCACTGTGTTAGTTTGAAGACATCTTTGTTCACTTTTACAACGGTTACCATGAAAGTACCACACAGTGCTCTCGCTGCTTGTTTTAGTTTCAAAGGACATATCAGTAGTTCCTTAATGAGTACTTGATGTTCACACATAAAAATGGCTACTTTCTGTGCTAAATGAATGAGCATTTTGACTAGTGACCCATGAAATAGAGCAGCTGCTGCTTCAACTGTGCAAAATGTGCTACATTTTGCATGCGATACCTGTGATAGTAGAGAACATTTGTCTTGGCATTAGGGAGATTCTCTAGGTCCTTACGTTTATGCTCCATTCCATCTTCAGGTCAGTTCTTCAACAAGGGGACCAGGATAGACCAGGAGAAGAGACAGCTTGTACTTGCAAGTCGTTCTCCTATTCCAGTCATCCTAGAGGACCCCAAGCCTGAAGTACACCACAAGAGTCCGTGCTGGCGTCCACAGACACCTGGTTATCAAGGAGAAGGGCTGATCGAGGGAGACTACACAGAGTATGTTGTTGACAGTGTTTTTGCTGGGGATTTCAAGTACTCGCTGACACAGCTAGAACAATCATAGGCTTAATTTCTTTTGCATTTTGTTCATTTACAAGACTTGGCAATAGTTACCGTACCAGTGCTCGTTGTGCTTAATACGTTGTAATATTTACAATGATTATTATAAAACTGCTTACATACGTATATATATAACTAATTAACAGGATACCCAAGCACATATATACCAGTAGTTGTGACTCTTTAATCCAACCACATTCATTATCACTAAACTATGCTGGATTAACAAATCTTCCTGTGCACACTTTGGGTACACATTGGTATTGGCTGAATAACAAGGTTTCTACGTTACACCCAAGCATATATACATATACCGCATTACATTCGTGACTCTATAATCCGACCACATTTGTTTCATTAAGAGGCTGGCTAAACAAATGGTAGGTGGCCTAACATCATCTGAACTAGGGAGTGGGTGGGCTACATCTGTACCAGGGAGTGGGTGGGCTACATCTGTACTGGGGAGTGGTGGGCCACATCTGTACTAGGGAGTGGGTAGGCTACATCTGTACAGGGAGTGGGTAGGCTACATCTGTACTAGGGAGTGGGTGGGCTACATCTGTACTAGGGAGTGGGTAGGCTACATCTGTACTAGGGAGTGGGTGCACGTGGGCTACATCTGTACTAGGGAGTGGGTGGGCTACATCTGTACAGGGAGTGGGTGGGATATATCTGTACTTGGGATTGGGTGGGCTACATCTTTACTAGGGAGTGGGTGGGCTACATCTGTACTAGGGAGTGGGTGGGATACATCTTTACCAGGGAGTGGGTGGGCTACATCTTTACTAGGGAGTGGGTGGGCTACATCTGTACTTGGGAGTGGGTGGGCTACATCTTTACTAGGGAGTGGGTGGGCTACATCTTTACTAGGGAGTGGGTGGGCTACATCTGTACTAGGGAGTGGGTGGGTTAATAGCATCTAGGGCACCAGCACCCTGCTAAGGTCTGATAGGGAAACATCCATTAGCAAGCGACAGAGAGGTATACAAACGTTAACATTGCATTTATTAGCAAGAGGTTAGATGAAGGAAAACGGTCTAGGACACACTGGCCATGAGTAAAATGGCTTGGTTAAGACTTGTGAGAGGATGATAGTAAATGCATAAGCAAGATACTGATTAAAGTACCGATGATGATGAGACAAGTACCACGTCATGCAACTGATGCTACATAACACAAATTATGACAAAGTTAGAAAGCTTAGATTATATATATATATAACACTTATATTACAAGTGAAGAAGGAGGCTGATCATCAGAGAGAAGTGAACAGAGGCTTGAGGCCATACGTCCCATTTACTACTTAGACGCGCTCTGAATACATGGTGTGAGCAACCAACAGCACTCCTTGCTGCTCGGTCCAAGCTTAAGATGATGACGCATTCTGATTTCGATAGAGATGGGCACGCTATACTTAATAATCACTTCACTGCTGATGTATGGTTTTGCCGGAGAGAGCCAATTGCGATGGTAAAATATGACACTTTCTCAACACAGGGTAGGGACTCAAGATCAGAGATTAGTGGCCGATACTTAGATTCTTTATGGCATTTTGCTGCTTCGAGACCTGCTGTATGTAGTTTCCCGGGAAAGTGAGTTCTATGATGCGGAGGTGGTTGCCAGCGACTATCCCAAAGTCTGGCCTGTCCGTTGTTGTGGAAAAGTGGGTGGGGATAGTAGCTGGTGGATGGTTACAGGCTCTAGGATCTGAGAGGCGAGAAGTGGCTAACTAACTTCAGGTTCGGAAAAGTGGACTTCAGTAGATAACGAGAACTTGTAAAATAAAAAAAGCTGCAGCTATTGTTAAAAGGTAGAAAACAGTTGACAATGTGTGTTGTGATTCACCCAAAACAACAGTACATTTTCTCACTGTTGATCATTTGGGGAGTGTGTAGTGTAATTATCAGCCAATGAGCTTATGAGAGTGGTTGCTAGGTTACTTTGCTAGGCTACTTGAGTGCATTCTGATTGGCCAACTGCATGACCTTGCACAATCCAGCCAATGACCAATCAGGAAAATACAGGTGACATACACTGAAAAATAATACTAAGTTAACATACAATTTCTGGCGGATATTAAATATTTAATCAACGTATACATGAGGACGCTGGATGAGAGTTTGTGGCCAGGACACGTTAAAGTATCGGACTCCGTTCTTCAACTGTCACCGCTTGCCCGCAGAAATGTTTCGATTGCTGTGGACTGCTACGGTAACCATTCTTGCAGCTCTACTATGCGATGGTGCATCTATCCAGAAGGATTTAGCGTGTCCACAAGGAGGCTTTATCACCAGAGAGACGTTCTGTGAGGACAGCCCTGGATGTCCGAACGGAGAAGACAGCGACACTATCCATCCTCGCGGACCTTGTATAGTGGGTAAGTAACATTTCCTTGTAAATACTGCTCCACTTTATCACCAATTAGAGCTACTATTTTCTGTCGTTGTTGAAGTTGCAGACAATCCTTCGGACGTCTACAGTTTCTCTTGCGATGGGAACGGAGAGGTCGTCCCACTAGAGGCCATGTGCAACGGAAGTGTCGAATGCGCGAACGGGGACGACGAGACTCACGCATTCTGCCCAAAGCGCTTGAGGAGGCCCAGGGGTGATCCGTGTGAGCCCAGCTGTGTCAGGGGAACGTGTGTTGTTGGCACTTGTGACTGTCCAGACTCGTACTTCGGTGAAACCTGTCAATTGAGTGAGTTGTCAATTGAATCGTACTATATCGTATAGTCTCGCCATTTAGTTAAATTTCAAGTAGAGTTAGTAAAGTCTACTAACAAGTTCAAGTTCAAGTTCAAGTTCAAATTATTTAAACAGGAGATCACCACAGCACAAATAGCTGGATTAAAGGAGAATCCTGCAAATACATACACAGACATTAAATCCAAAAATGAATAAAAGAGATGGATAAAGGCAGAGAATTGCACAAGAAAGATTTAAGAAGAAAAAAGATATAGATTACAAAAGAAACAAGATACACAACAAGACGATCGAGACGGACAATCAAATACAGTGTAATTGTATACATAAAATCAAAGATGGCCAAAAATACACAGACAAAGACAAAAAAACACAAGGACAATCAAGATACTGATAATATAGAAGATATTGCCAACTTGAACGGTTTAAATCCCAGGCTTCTGACTTAATTTGAGTGGAAGACTATTCCAAGCTTTTGCACCTCTATGGGCAAACGTTCTACGACCATACTCAGAGTTAGTCTGATTTATGAAGAAGTTCTTGGATCCTCTGGTGATAGTAGTGTCCTGACTCCTAATGTTGTCGTTGGCACGCACAAGGTTCCTCGATCAGTTCTAATGGTGCATCCCCAGTCGCTACCCTATGTAGCATCATCAATCTGAAGTAATCTCGCCGACTCTCTAGGGATGACCAGCCCAGCTTACTCCTCAGTTCAGTGGTGGGAGTCAAAGGTGGCTGATCCAGAATAATTCTCATCCCGTAGTTTTGGATTCTTTCGAGTTTATTGGTAAGCTCCTTGGAGCATTCCTGCCAAACAAGGCAGCAGTAGTCTAAGTGTGGTAAAACTAAACTGTTATAAAGTTTTTTCTTCAGAGTTGTTGGAAGTACTTTCTTGAGACGATTCAGCCTTGACAGACCCACACAGCATTTCTTTGATACATTTTTAACATGGTCACGCCACTTCAATTCATCATCAAGGTGCACGCCTAAGGATTTCACACACTTCACTCTCTTCAGTTCATGTTCGCCAGCAGTTACATGGACATCCACTAGCTCCGGCTCCCTACGTTTTCTACTGAAAAGCATCATCTGCGTCTTCGATACGTTTAAACACAATTTGTTAGCTAGTACCCATTCTTGTACCTTCCGCAAGTCTTCATAACTTATTTTTCATTTTTGCAAATTGCAAATTACTATAGAGAAGCGCCCCTGCTTGAGTGTTAAAATCAACCTAAAAACTCAACTTTTCCCTGACCCCTAGACCACCCCTCAGTTACCTTATACAGTTCGAGTCTGTGATACTGCACACGTATCTGCACCTCCTTTCATCACTGCACTGCATGTGTTTTACAGACGCCTAGGACACCACTTACAGTATGCACATATCTGCCTCCTGTACTTCCTCCCATGGTCATCATTGTAAAAGACACCTGCTGTACATATCAAAATATGCACATCTAACTCCAGTCATGTCTTCTGTCAAAGTGCATGGCATACATCCACTGTAATACAGAAGCCCCCCCCCCCCCCCCTCCCCTCAAAACATAATCCTACATAGAACCCTGCTTTCTGTAGGAAAATGGCAGTGTTTTGTATCTAGTGTCCTGTCTAGGGGTGTGCGGAGACTTGTGTGGATCCTGTGATATCGATAATTTTATTGATTAAACTTTCTTTGCTTTGCAGACACTTTTCCAAATGTATCACTGCGTTTAGCGGGAGGTTCATCCAATCCCAACCCCACCAGAGGTCGTGTTGAAGTGTTCTACAATGGCCAGTGGGGAACAGTATGTCAGACGAGTTGGGACATTAATGATGCCAGAGTTGTGTGCCGACAGCTAGGTTTTCCAGGAGCTCTGGCAGCCATCACAGATGAACGTTATACCCAAGGAAATGGCCCTATCGTCGTGGACAGTGTTCACTGTACTGGAGAGGAAGAAGGGATTCAGTACTGCTTGCATGGAGGGTGGATGAAAAAGAAATGCTCGTTAATCTCACATGTTGGAGTTGTATGCGAGGATGTAGGTGGGTGTATGCACATCATTGCACATGCATGCTGTAATGTCCGTAAGGGCTCGATGGATCAACAAACACTGGTCAAAATAACTTCTTCATTCAAATAGCCAAAAACACTTTACATCAACTCACTCTAACAAACTCTATTCTAACTAACTCTAACTAAGACACACACACAGATACAGTCTATGAAAAGACAGATCATTGAGTGTTAAACATTAAAGGGTCGACCATGCACTTACATAAAACACACACACATCATGAATCACACACACTACACATGCGTTCATTGGTGGCTGGTGGTGTATAGACAACGTAAAGTACGTAATTCTGTACACTTTGTAGCCATTATTTCAAAATCATTTTTCCATATAACTTTTGAATTCTATTATGACCTACCACATGCATTAGATTATGTTCAACTATGAAACCTTCAATGGTTTTAGACTAAGTGTAGTTTTGATAATTTATGCTGAGCCTCTGAAATGATTTCCGGGTGTCCCTTGAGAAGGAGGTTCTATTGCTAACATTACCCAGTATATTGCCAATAAACATTAATATCATAAAGCACACATTGTGTCAGAATGTCTAGTCGTAAATTTCTACAACCTCTACAAATGAACCAACACACCGTTGTTTTGGTGTTTTAATTGTACTTTGTCATCCACGATCGAAAGTTCCACCTAGTATAAAGGAATCTCTCCAATAGTAAACCTACCTCCGGGCTTGTAATGAGATTGAGTGGTGTTCTTGCCTTGTAGAGTCAATGCCAGAGGTATCAGTGCGGTTGGCTGGTGGATCAGATGATCCCAACCCCACCAGTGGTCGTGTTGAAGTGTCTTACAACGGAGAGTGGGGAACAGTATGCGGTGAAAACTGGGACCTTAATGATGCCAGAGTTGTATGCCGACAGTTGGGATTCGCTGCAGCCATTTCCACCAAAGGTTTTGGTCCAGGAAGTGGCCCTATCCTGCTGGACTATGTCGACTGTTCTGGAGAGGAAGAGGGGATACAATACTGTCGTCACAATGGTTGGAAACAGAGCGAATGTGACCATAGTGAAGATGCTGGGGTTGAATGTACAGATCACTAATTGCACGACATCTGAGAAATACTGTGTATACTGTGCAATCGATACTCTTTCTTGAATGTATTTTGTTGCAGATGTCCCGTTGAATGAATCAGTGCGGTTGGTTGGAGACTCTGGAGGGTCTACCCCCAGTAGAGGTCATGTTGAAGTACTTTATAAAGGAGAGTGGGGACATGTGTGTGGGTTGGGTTGGGATATAAAGAAGGCTATTGTTGTATGTAAACAACTTGGCTTTCCAACAGCCGTGGATGCAATGATAGTTGAGAATGATGCCAGAGATACTTCATCTATTTTCCTCTTCACTCATGGATGCACTGGAGATGAGAGGGCTCTACACTACTGTCCCCACAGTGGATGGAAGAATAACGGATGTTCACTTAGCCATGGTATAGCTGGTGTTATCTGTACAGGTGCGTGCGTGCGTGCATGTGTGTGTGGGTGGGTGGGTGTCACGCGCGTGTCCTAAATGGTTGCATAATGTGTATTCTGCAGAAACCTCTCTTAATGGAACACTACGCTTGGTGCCAATAGAGGTCAACCCCAATAGAGGTCGTGTGGAAGTGTTCAACAATGGAGAGTGGGGAACAGTGTGCGCTCACGAACACTCAGGACACTATTTTGCCAAATTTGTATGCAGACAGCTTGGTTTTCCAATACCTTTGGCGTTCTTCAAAGCTGGGAGATCTGACCCAGGGGCAGGTCCCATACTACTGAGTGGTGTTCACTGTGATGGCAATGAAGACTACATTCAGCACTGTCGTCATGATGGATGGGACAATGTCCGCTGTCAGCATGTTGACGAAGCTGGTGTTGAATGTGCAAGTGTGTTTATGTGTGACTGTGATCTTCTTGGCACTAGCTGGTGTATGTGGCTGCATGTGTATGTATGTATACGTACATGTGAGTGTGTTTGCATGAGATGGGGCTCATAAAAACTTGACATAATACTACAAATTTCGCTAAATTATAAATATCAAACTTGACGGTCACTAGTATGGGATTACATATTCGAAAGAGCAAAGTAGCTTAATTATAACTCATCAATAGCATGCAAAGATCAAAGATAATTTTAGCAAGTTATTTAATAGCATTACGAATTTTATTTGTGGGGGGTGGGTGATGTGTGCGTATGGATGCCACTGTTTGCATGCACTGCATGTACATAAAAGTTAGCTTGTAAGAATGTGTCGTGAATTATTGTGTTGCTAGGTATATATAAGACGCATGTGTCCATGCGAACTGCAAGGTTTGGAAATTTTGCTCTTCTCAGCTTCTTTTCTCAACTTGCATTATATAATAAACTCTAGAGGGTCCAACAGCTGCTCATAATGTTTAGCAAGACACGTGTGTACATATTTTAAAGAGTAGTTGTACTATTTTTATTTTTATTTGAAGGTTTGCTTTATTTGACGCTAGTTTGGTTCCCTAACACATACACTTAGGGCACTACAGGGTGGAACACTTCGATCCAAGACTATTTTTCACATGCATTCCTATTAGCAAAACATTTACTAAGTTTTCCATGCACCTTTTTTGACCATCCCTCTGCAAAGCTGATTGAGAAGGCACAATTGGCTGTTAAATGCCATATTCATGCCCTTATTATGCATAACTTGAGACAGCTCAAAGCCGGCACCAAAAAATCACAAGATAACTGCATGGCATTGTCTATTATTGGATAAGCACATATCACTTGATAACTATGCTATCACAAAATGCAAACTGAAGAGCGGGACAAGTCCTGCATGGGTGTGTGCTATTTATACTGACCTCTCATTGGTGTATATTATGTTAGTGTTTCTTATGTGTAGACGCCTATACAGATGTATCATTGAGGTTAGCTGGGGAGTCAAGTGATTCCAACCCCAACAAAGGTCGTGTTGAAATACTGTACAATGGAGTATGGGGAACAGTGTGTCAGTATGGTATGGGCTTTCAAGGTGCCAGAGTTGTATGCAGACAGCTTGGATTTCCTGCCGCATTGGCTGTACTGAACACTTATGATCCGGGAAGTGGACCTACTCTTCTGCGATATACTGATTGCTTTGGAGAGGAAGAGGGAATACAGTTCTGCCAACATCCAGGATGGCATTCAGGCGATAGTTGCAGATTTTCTTTTCGAGATGGTGTAGAGTGTGCAGGTATGTTTGTTGTATAGTATGTATATTCCAGCTAATGAACACTCAACTTGCATGCAAGTGATTCAAGCATGTTGAGCACCAAGTTCAACAAGTATTCAATGACATGCAACCTCCTTGAAATACTTGTTTGAACTTCAGTGCATGTGTGGTTCATTTACACCTTCTATATAGACCCCTCTGTGGAAGTATTGGTGCGGTTGGCTGGTGTGTCAGATGAAGTAGTTGGTGTGTCAGGTGATCCGAACTCCACCAGAGGTCGTGTTGAAGTGAACATCAATGGAGAATGGGGGACAGTGTGTGACGATAACTGGGACATCAATGATGCCAGAGTGGTATGCCGGCAGCTTGGATTCGCAACAGCCCTGGCAGCCATCTGGGATGGTAGTTATGGTGCAGGAACTGGTCCTATACTGTTTGACGAAATACAATGTACTGGAGAGGAAGAGGGAATACAGTATTGCTTGCATGGAGGACTGAAGAACCACGACTGTGAGCACAGTGAAGATGCTGGAGCGGACTGTGCAGGTCTGTGTGTTTGTTGGAAATTCGTGTGTGTGTGTGTGTGTGTGTGTGTGTGTGTGTGTGTGTGTGTGTGTCGTGTGTTGTGTGTGCATATGTGTGTGTGCGCGTGTGTGTGTGTGCATGTGTGTGTGTGCGCATGTGTGCTCGTGCGCATGTGTGTGCGTGTAATTTTGATCTAACTATCTGTACTGAGATTCTATACTTTATTGATCCATCCAGGATGGTGCATCCCAAGCTGTATGAA
Source organism: Halisarca cf. caerulea (assembly GCA_963170055.1). Lineage (NCBI taxonomy): Eukaryota > Metazoa > Porifera > Demospongiae > Chondrillida > Halisarcidae > Halisarca > Halisarca cf. caerulea. The sequence goes on along the minus strand of CAUJGJ010000318.1, from coordinate 722,163 downwards.
TGGTGGAAATTGCACAATCCATAGTACATGTCAGTGTGGAGATGGCTGGAGTGGAGATCATTGTCAAACATGTGAGATGTGTATCGGTGTGCTTGTGTGTCTGATCAGTCATTTTAAGATCGTGCAAACTCCACTATTGGTATCTTCACTTCCTATGCAGTCACTTGCAATCCTCCGTGTACGAATCTGGAAGTTTGTACTGGACCTAACATGTGTGAATGTAAGACTACAATTTTGTTCTATTTTATAATACAATTTTTCAGGATTTTCAAATTAATTGTATTTAAATTACCTAAGTGCGAAACGGTGCTGGAGGAGACCCTCACTTTCTTGTCAACCTTCCTGACAACTCCAACTTGTGTTTCTCACTGCAAGGAGAGCCCGGATTTGCCTTCAACCTTGTCACCAGTGAAATCATACTCATCAATGCCGTCTTTATTGATGCTCCGCCAAGACTCAAAGACTGGACTACTGTCATTGGAGAGATTGGTATATTGTGTGTTTTAGTTGGCATGTTAATTACCCACCCACAATCTAGGCAATTTTACAAAGTATGACTTAAATCTGTTTTCTTCATCAGGTGTGCTTTACCACCCTAAAGCTCGCTCTCAGAGTGCACCTGTGCTGAAGATCCACTTTAACTATAAGGACAAGTCCATCTATGTGTCGGGATATGGCGTGCTGGATGCAAGGAAGGTATCTAGTGTTGTTCTCGAAGGAGACAAGCTAAGCATTATCTCCGGAAATGTCACCTACAACTGGGCGTCTTCTGTGAGCTCAGCTACATAAAAATATTTCAGACAGAAATTCCATCCCTGTGAGATTTGTTTTAACCATGTAATGCAGGTTTTTGTATCAATTGGAGATGAGCTGAAATTCAAGGTGTTCTTCAATCATGACAATCTGGATATAGTGTGGTCTGATGTGAGCAGCTTCAACCATTCCTCACATGGCATTCTTGGTAAGTACTTCGCTTTAGTGATGAGGTGACTACAGTCTGTAGTACTCAGGGAGGGAGTTCGACCCCTCCCATCCCTTAGCAGGTTTTAACTTTCATTTATTTTAGTTTGACTTCCTCTACAAATCAATGCACTCTTATGCTATGATTACCTTGATATGTATCAACAACATGCACACTGTCTATCAGGTGATTTGAACTTAAACAAGGCTACCACGTGCAGCTTGCTAGAACAAGTGCACCCCTTCTCAATGTTTGTTATCAATAATTCTAAATTGTGAGATTGCAGCAATTGTACATGTACAGTAGGGAAGTCTTTTGTGTGTGTAAACAACAGCCACAACTCTGTGTATGGTAGGGGAGTCTGTTATGTGTAAATACACAAGCCACATCTCTGCATGTGTCCAGACTTGGCATCATGTGGCCAAATAATTAATTATTATAATAATGTGACATTTTTAAAATAACCCATTCATTGACTATTAAAAACTAGTTGTATTGTGTCTAGCGGGCTTATGTCAGAAAGCTAGATTGAAGACATCTTTGTTCCCTTTCACAACCATGAGAGTACACAGTGCTCTTGCTGCCACTACTGTGTAACATCTTGTTTCAGTAGCCCAAAGGACTAATCTGATTCAGTAGTTCCATAGTGAGTACTTGATGTCCACACATAAAAATGGCTGCTTTCTGTGCCGAATGATAGCAGCTGCTTCAACCGTGCAAAATGTGCTACATTTTGCATACGGTAACCTATGATAGTACAGAACATTTGTCCTGGCATCAGGTGGATTTCCTAGCACCTTATGGTTTATGCTCCATTAAATCTTCAGGTCAGTTCTTCAACAAGGGGACCAAGGTGGACAAGGAGAAGAGACAGCTTGTACTTCCAAGTCGTTCTCCTATTCCAGTCATCCTAGAGGACCCCAAGCCAGAGGTGCACCACAAGAACCAGTGCTGGCGTCCACAGACACCTGGTTATCAAGGAGAAGGGCTGCTTGAGGGAGACTACACAGAGTATGTTGTTGACAGTGTTTTTGCTGGGGATTTCAAGTACTCACTGACACTGCTAGAACAATCATAGGCTTAGTTTCTTTTGCATTTTGTTCATTTACAAGACTTGGCAATAGTTACAATAGCTAATGCATGCTCATTATGCTTAAGTTGTTGTATTTATATACAGTAATTGTTATTAAAACTGCTTACATACAAGAACTGTGGAAGCCCGCCCACTCCCTAGGACAGTTACATCTGTCCTAGGGAGTGCACGTGGGCGGGCTATACGTCTGTCTGGGTGGTTTACATCTGTACTAGGGAGTGGGTGGGCTAAATCTGTACTAGGGAGTGGGCGGGCCGCATCTGTACTATAGGGAGTGGGTGGGCTACATCTGTACTAGGAGTGGGTGGGCCACATCTGTACTAGGGAGTGGGTGGGCTGCATCTGTACTAGGGAGTGGGTGGGCTTCATCTGTACTAGGAGTGGGTGGGCTACATCTGTACTGCATGGAGAGTGGGTGGTCTACATCTGTAGTAGGGAGTGGGTGGGCTATGTCTGTACTAGGGAGTAGGATCCAGACTACACACACACACACACACACACACACACACACACACACACACACACACACACACACACACACACACACACACACACACACACACACACACACACAAGCGTTATAGCAACGAAGCCCCTACATTTTACAATTTCCACACATCGTCTGTAGTAGAGAGAAGGTGGCTTAACATCATCTGTAGTAGGGAGAAGATGGACACACATCATCTGAAGTAGGGAGAGGGTGGCCACACATCATCTGAAGTAGGGAGAGGGTGGCCACACATCATCTGTAGTAGGGAGAGGGTGGCCACACATCATCTGAAGTAGGGAGAGGGTGGCCTAACATCATCTGTAGTAGGGAGAGGGTGGCCACACATCATCTGAAGTAGGGAGAGGGTGGCCTAACATCATCTGTAGTAGGGAGAGGGTGGCCACACATCATCTGTAGTAGGGAGAGGGTGGCCATACATCATCTGAAGTAGGGAGAGGGTGGCCACACATCATATATACATCTGTACTAGAGGGGGTGCGTGTGTGTGTTTGGTGGTGGTGGTGGTGGTGGTGGTGGAGGGGGCTACATCTATATTAGTGAGTGGAGTGGTTGGGCCACATTAGCACTAGGGAGTGGGTGAGCCACATCAGTACTAGGGGGGGGGGGGGGGGGGGGGGGTAGGCCCCATGGTACTAGGGAGTGGGTGGGTTACATCTGTACTAGGAGTGGGTGGTCTACATCTGTACTAGGAGTGGTTGGGCTATACATCCGTACTAGGGAGTGGTTAGGCTGCATCTGTACTAGGGAGTGGGTGGGCTGCATCTGTACTAGGGAGTGGGTGGGCTTCATCTGTACTAGGAGTGGGTGGGCTACATCTGTACTAGGGAGTGGGTGGGCTACATCTGTACTAGAGAGTGGGTGGGCTTCATCGTACTAGGGAGAGGGATCCAGACTACACACACACGCATACACACACACACACACACACACACACACTCACACACACACACACACACACATACACACACACACATACACACACACACACACACACACACACACACACACACAAACACACACACACACACACATGCACACACACACATTGGGTCACATTGTAGAAGTTCCCCTGAACTGAATTATAGACGTGTGAAATATTCCCTTTCTCTGTGCAAATGTACTGTATACAACATTATTATATATGTGCACGGATCAATTGACATTGGTACATTATTATAGCACTATGTATACAATATCATATATACTTCCGCTTTTGTCATGCAAACAGGTAACTGTTCAAAGCACAGGGTCTTTGGAGTGTGTGTTGTGCTGTGCAGTGGTGATGAAGATTGCGAACTATAGGTCCGGGACAAAAATGCTGTTCTAATGGGTGTGGACATGTTTGAACTACAATCACAAATTGTGCTGTATTTCATTGACTAGGAGCTGGAGTAGAATAGAGATTCTAAAGATCACTTTCGCAGGCAAATTTGAATCGTGTAGTTAAGCAATTCATATATACTCAAGTATAACTTACAAAGAAAAGAAACTTGTAGACTAAAGTGGTGAAAAACGCTTATGAAGGCGAGAAGAGGCTAGCCAACTTCAGTTTCAGAAAAGTGGTCACTTCCTATTTTGTGGAGCGTCCACTGGACCGTGGACCCATACATAGGATAGGCCCAATATATATATATATCGCCCTAAATGGGGACCTATGTGTGAATAATGCGGAAGGGGGCACGTGAAGTGCAAATTGTAGCGGACCTTAATTGGTGTATTATTACACATAAAACAATGGAAATCCAATTGCTACATATATACATAATCCAACAAAGTTCACAACAAATTATGGCAATTAAGCGGATGAATCAAGCACAGCCAGTTTCTTGCGAGAGGAGAGATGTTCCGTGACAGAGTTTCTGGAGTTTTTGGATGGCATCTCAGAGTACAGTGAAGACTCTAATTGTACTCTTCCACCTGTGCGAGCAAAGGGAGGAGAGGTATTCAACTACAAGAACAAGTAGAAGCCAGGTAACTAAAAACTGCTCATGATCAGTGTAACAGTGACAGTACATAGCGAGTGCAATGCATCAATACTGCGTTTAACCAACTGTCCAGGGTCCGCAAAAGTCTGTCCGTGGACCAGCAGTCCAGCGGACGGTCCACAAAACAGGAAGTTCCAGCAAGGTGGACTTCAGTAGATAACAAAAATGCGTAAACTAAAAACGCAGCTGTTGTTAAAAGGTTAGAAAACAGTTGTGGGCTTGGATTCACCCAAAACAGTACATTTTCTCACTGTCGATCATTTGGGAAGCATGCAGTGTAATTATCAGCCAATGAGCTTATGACAGTGGTTGCTAGGTTACTTTGCTAGGCTACTTGAGTGAATTCTGATTGGCCAGATGCATGACCTTGCACAATCCAGCAAATGACCAATCAGGAAAGTACATACACTGTCAGGTGCATACACTGAAGTAATACTAAATTAACATATAATTTCTGACGGACGATAGGTATTTAATCAACTTAGAGGTAACTCTAACCCTAACCTAAGGGTTTGTGGCCAGGACACGCTAAAGTGTCGGACTCCGTTCTCAGCTGTCACCGCTTGCCCGCAAAAATGTTTCCGCGCTTGCTGTGGACTGCAACCATTCTTGCAGCTACACTATGCGATGGTGCATTTATCCAGAAGGATTTAGCGTGTCCACAAGGAGGTTATATTAGTTCTGTGAGGACAGCCCTGGATGTGCGAATGGAGAAGACAGCGACACTATCCATCCTCGCGGACCTTGCATTTTCGGTTAGTGACCGTTTCTTATAATTGCTGCTCGACTTTATCATCAATTAGAGCTCACTATTCTCTGTCGTTCTTGAAGTTGAAGGCAATCCTTCGGACTACAGTTTCTCTTGCGATGGCAAGGGAGAGGTCGTCCCGTTAGAGGCCATGTGCAACGGAAGTGTCGAATGCGCGAAAGGGAACGACGAGACTCACGCATTCTGCCCAAATCGCCTGAAGAGGGAAGCTCTGTGTGAGCCCAGTTGTGTCAGAGGAACGTGTGTTGATGGCACTTGTGACTGCCCAGACTCGTACTTCGGTGAAACCTGTCAATCGAGTGAGTTGTCCATTGAATCGTACTATCGTATAGTCTCGCCTAAAGTTATTATTTTTCATTTTTGCGAAATGCAAATTACTACAGAGAAGGCTCTGCTTGAGAGTTAAAATCAACTTGGAATGGTCTAAAATTGTGTCTACGTCAGACACCACCCTATAAGCTAAAAACTCAAATTTCCCAGAGGGAGCATACCCCCAGAACATCCCCCAGTTACCTCAGAGTCTGTGATACCACATTCATATCTGCACCTCCTTGCATCACTGCACTTCATGACTGATTGTGTTTTATAGACGCCTTGGACACCATATGTGTATGTACGTATCTACCTCCTATACTGCTATTGTAAAAGACACCTGCTGAACATAATATACAAATATATAGACACATTTTAAATTAACTCCAGTCAGGTCTTGTGTCACAGTGAGTGACAGATATGCTCTGTAATACTGGAACCCCGCCCCCCCTCAAAAAGCAATCCTCAATAGAACCCTGTCTTCTGTAAGCATTTGGCATTGTTTTGTACCTAGTCTCCTATGCAGAGGTGTGCGAAGACTTGTGTGTATCCTTTGATATCACTAAATCTTAATGCAGTGATCAGATTTTATTGACTAAACTTTGTTTGCTTTTGCAGACACCTTCCCGAATGTATCACTGCGTTTAGCAGGAGGTTCATCCAATCCCAACCCCACCAGAGGTCGTGTTGAAGTGTTCTACAATGGCCAGTGGGGCACAGTATGTAAGGGGGATTGGGACATAAATGATGCCAGAGTTGTGTGCCGACAGCTTGGTTTTCCAGAAGCTCTAGAAGCCATCAGTGATGACTACTATACTCCTGAAACTGTTTCCGAATCTATCGTTCTGGACAATCTTCGCTGTACAGGAGAGGAAGAAGGGATTCAGTACTGCTTGCATGGAGGGTGGATGAAATCCTCATGTATTTGGAAAGTACCTGTTGAAGTTGTATGCGAGGATGTAGGTGGGTGTATGCACATTAGTGTGTGCCTGCGTGCATGGATGGCTGGTGGTGTGGTCAACACGAGGTGATTCTGTACACTTGATGGCCATGTTCTCAATATTTTTTCCATTTAACTATTTAATTTTATTATGACCTGCCACATGTAATATAATAGCTTATGTGTAACTATGAAAGCTTCTCAATTATGACACCAGCACACCGTTGTGTTCACGTCATCCACAGTCGAAAGTTCCACCTGGTAGAAAGGAATCTCTCCAACAGTAAACCAGCCTCCGGGCCGGTTATATCATGCAGTACTGAATGAGATTGAGTGTATGTTCTTGCCTTGTAGAGTCAATGCCAGAGGTATCAGTGCGGTTGGTTGGTGGATTAGATGATCCCAACCCCACCAGTGGTCGTGTTGAAGTGTCTTACAATGGAGAGTGGGGAACAGTATGCGGTGAAAACTGGGACATTAATGATGCCAGGGTTGTATGCCAACAGCTTGGATTTGCTGCAGCCATTTCTACCAAAGGTTTTGGCCCAGGAACTGGTCCTATTCTGCTGGACTATGTCGACTGTTCTGGAGAGGAAGAGGGGATACAGTACTGTCGTCACAATGGTTGGAAGCAGAGCAAATGTGACCATAGTGAAGATGCTGGTGTTGAATGTACAGGTGTGTGTGTGTGTGTGTGTGTGTGTGTGTGTGTGTGTGTGTGTGTGTGTGTGTGTGTGTGTGTGTGTGTGTGTGTGTGTGTGTGTGTGTGTGTGTGTGTGTGTGTGTGTGTGTGTGTGTGTGTGTGTGTGTGTGTGTGTGTGTGTGTGTGTGTGTGTGTGTGTGTGTGTGTGTGTGTGTGTGTGTGTGTGTGTGTGTGTGTGTGTGTGTGTGTGTGTGTGTGTGTGTGTGTGTGTGTGTGTGTGTGTGTGTGTGTGTGTGTGTGTGTGTGTGTGTGTGTGTGTGTGTGTGTGTGTGTGTGTGTGTGTGTGTGTGTGTGTGTGTGTGTGTGTGTGTGTGTGTGTGTGAGTATGTACAGGTGTGTGAGTGTGTGTGAGGGTGTGTGTGGGTGGAAAGGGGGTTGTTTTACAGTATCATTGCAAAAGTACACAGGATCAGACAATTGTGAGCGGACAAATGACTGGCATGATTATTATTAGTCATTTACCATAATAGGTCCTGTACTGTTTATAATAGTAAATTCAGTTTTTATAAATAAATTCAAAATTGATAACAGTGCACGCCAAAATGTATCATGTTCAATTTCTTCACGAATGAATGCATTAGTAGTCGGCCATCTTGTTCTGTATTCTCCGATAATGTGGAAACAATCAAGAGGCAGAACTATAATGCATACTCATCTTTTTGAAAATGCACATACGTCTGATCCGAATAACCACTGTACATGAAAACTGCAAATAGCCATCAAAACTATTTTAATGGGGGCATATTGTTCATTGTGACACTGTGAATCAGAAAATTATCACACTAATCGCACGACAGCTGAGAAATACTCTCTGTATACTGCGCAATCTCCACTCTTGCTTTTTCGCTGCAGATGTCCCATTGAATGAATCAGTGCGGTTGGTTGGTGACTCTGGAGGGTCTACGCCCAGTAGAGGCCTTGTTGAAGTGCTTTATAATGGAGAGTGGGGACATGTGTGTGGAGCCAGATGGAACATGAAGGAGGCCATAGTTGTATGTAAACAACTTGGCTTTCAAACAGCTGTGGGTTCATTCAAAGTTGATAACAGTGCTGCGGATACGTCATCTATTTTCATATACACTTATGGATGTGCTGGAGATGAGGGGGCTATACACTACTGTCGCCATGAGGGATGGAAGAATCACAGATGTCTGCTTAGATATGGTATAGCTGGTGTTATCTGTACAGGTGCGTGTGCGCGTGTGTGTGTGGATGGGCGGATGAGCATGGGTGTGTTTGTATGTTTGACATGCACATGTTTACATGTGGGCGGGCAGATGGGCATGGGTGTGTTTGTGTGTGTGTGTGTGTGTGTGTGTGTGTCCATGTGTGTGTGTGTGTGTCCATGTGTGTGTGTCATCATGGGTGTGTTTGTGTATGTGCATGTGTGTGTGAGGGGGCAGGTGTGTGTGTGGGCGTGTATGTGCATGTGTGGGCTGGCGGGCAGGTGTGTGTGTGTGTGTGTGTGTGTGTGTGTGGGCATGTGTGTGTGTAGGTGTGTGTGCGTACATGTGTACGTGTGCACCGTAAATGGTCAAGTACTTATATTATGACATTGCGTATTTTGCAGAAACCTCTCTTGATACACTCCGCTTGGTAGCAATTGATGACAACCCCAAAAGAGGTCGTGTTGAAGTGTTCAACAATGGAGAGTGGGGAACAGTGTGCAATTCGCCTTACTTTGTAATAAATTTTGCTCAAGTTGTATGCAGACAGCTGGGCTTTCCAATAACTGTGGAATTTTTCAAAGCTGGTAGATCTAACCCAGGGAAAGGTCCCATACTGCTGAGTGGTGTTAACTGTCGTGGTTATGAAGACTACATTCAGGACTGTCGTCATCATGGATGGGACAACGTTCGCTGTCAGCATGTTGACGATGCTGGAGTAGAATGTGCAAGTGTGTTTAATGTGTGTTATCTTTTTTAGCACTAGCTGGTGTGTGTGCAGGTATGTTATGTCCGAATCTAGCCAAAACACGGGCGCTTTGTAGTTTTCACGTTATGAATATCATTATCACTGAATTACGTGGGTTGGTCATGTGCCAGTAACGTGAATCAGCTTGGGAAGCTCTGCAACAAGCAAGGTTATTTTGTATCTATGGTAAAAGGTCCAGACCCTACCCAACTTTGTACAGCACATTTCGTTTGCGAAATTCTAAGCTTTCGTTTTTGGATAACAGTGCTTTCTTTGGCAGGTTTGGATAGAAGGCTTGCTGATGTACATATATCTTGGAAGGGAAGAATCCGATTTTAAGAGAAGTTGACAATGTTTTTTCAACTCCTTCGTTTACAATAACGGGGCTACGTAAGATTGTATACTGAAGGTATAGTGCAAGAAGATTGATTTGGCCTTGAAAGAAACCTTTTTACGGGACAAATTTCTTTGTGAAAGGCGGAGATCTAGATGGCGATGTTTTTAAGTACAGTCAGAAAAAACTGGTCATACGACGTTTTGAGACCTTGCACAACTAATCGTGTACATGGAAACAAGACCTATTGATTTCACTTCTTCGATAACGGCGGCCATTTTTGTTTATATTCACGATCGGACATAACATACCTGCGTGGGTGGTTGTAGGTGCATGCATGTATACGTACATGTGAGTGTGTTTGCATAAGATAGGGCTCACAAAACTTGATCCAGTTGGAAATGTAGAGCACTTGTACCCCACATTGATGATAGTAAAGTTTTAGGTATAAGTGTATTCTGCAACTGAACAATGAGCTGCAGACCAACTACAAATCGAAGTGTATAGGCGACCTAGAAGGAATAACTTGCAATCTTTCATTGTGAAATTGGAAAGATTTGGTCATGAAAGGTTTAAATGCGATACAAGCATAAGTGAATAGGCAAGAGACTCATATGTCATTTCGATGAGTAATATATACATACAATCATCATAGTTTGTACCCAATATTGCGCCCCTGGCCTTTCTCAAAAGCCTGTATCTGCCTCTGATTATTGAAAAGTTAAACAATGCAATTAATTTTTGCAATAATTTAAGGGTTCTACCCCTTGAAGGCATAGTGGTCCAACAGCCCTCCCCTCCCCACCCCCTTTTAATAGAGAAAGCCTATTGGTTTCGTAGTGTGAGACTTTTGCAATCCACAGAATGATTTTAGCAATGTATGCTGCTACACCTCCAACAGTGGTGAAAGGTGAGAAATTTATCACCTGTATGGCTTCACTGCACCACAAAGGACTGAATTGGTTCACTAGTGTGGCTTCACTGACAGGAAATAACACCAAGGAAGTGTCTTTAGAGCTTACCCCTCACTTAACACTCGGCGAAATGCTAAATTTCCGAGAACACCCAGTGATACATGCATATGATGCCTTATACGTATGTACTGAGATTCTATATTGATCCATTCAGGATTGTGACGGAGCAACCATGACAACGTACAGAAAATGGCGCTACACACGGATTCCACATACATATAAACCTGAATATCAGCGTGATCAAATCACGAGATAACTGTGTGACTAGTATTTGGTAGGCACTTGTTGGTGTATTATGTATGTTTGTGTTTCTTATGTGTAGACACCTATCCAGATGTATCGTTGAGGTTAGCTGGGGAGTCAAGTGATTCCAACCCCAACAAAGGTCGTGTTGAAATCTTGTACAATGGAGTATGGGGGACAGTGTGTCAGTATGGTTTGGGCATTGAAGGTGCCAGAGTTGTATGCAGACAACTTGGATTTCCTGCCACATTGGCTGTACTAAAAACTTATGATCGGGGAACTGGACCTACTCATCTGCGAGATACTGAATGTTCTGGGGAGGAAGAAGGACTACAGTACTGCCAAAATTCAGGATGGCATTCAGGCGATGATTGCTCATTTCAATATCGAGATGGTGTAGAGTGTGCAGGTGTGTTTGTCGTATACTCTACATGTCCCAGCAAGCACCTGATGAACACTCGGCTTGCATGCTAGTGATTCGAACATGTCGAGCATCAAATTCAACAAGTGTTAAACTGCCTTCAAATACTTGACAATGTTGAACTCTAGTGCATGAGTGGTTTATTTACAGTGTCACCTTGTCCTATATAGACCCCTCTGTGGAAGTATCAGTGCGGTTGGCTGGTGTGTCAGATGAAGTAGTTGGTGTGTCAGGTGATCCGAGCCCCACCAGAGGTCGTGTTGAAGTGAACATCAATGGAGAATGGGGGACAGTATGTGACGATAACTGGGACATCAATGATGCCAGAGTTGTGTGCCGGCAGCTTGGATTTGCAACAGCCCTGGCAGCCATCTGGGACGGTAGTTATGGCCCAGGAACTGGTCCTATACTGTTTGATGAAATACAATGTACTGGAGAGGAAGAAGGAATACAGTACTGCTTGCATGGAGGACTGAAGAACCACGACTGTGAGCACAGTGAAGATGCTGGTGTGGATTGTGCAGGTCTGTGTGCTTGTTTTGCTGTCGTTTTAATAGGCTGTGTGTGTGTGTGGTGTGTGGTGTGTGGTGTGTGGTGTGGTGTGTGTGTGGTGTGACCCAGTGAGGTTAATTGTTTTGGTCGCAAAGGGGAGTCCAAAGACGGCACCCATGCGCTTAATGACTTTCGGAACTAGAAATCTGGATATTTGGTCCCAGAGGCATTTTCTTTCGTCAAAAGTTACATTCCCGTCTTAAAAACTAGCAACAATTCACATACTTCTACGAAGTGGGGCACAGTAGTGCTACAGAATGAGGTGAATGAACTGCGTATGGACTAAGTCGTGTTGGCACAATGTAGACTTTTCTGACACTTGCATTTCGGTACCTCACGTCGGCATTCTTCACGCTAAATGGCGACGAAGGTTCTTAAGATGCAAAGAGAAAACATTTCTAAACATTTTGGGCAACCATTTTCAAAACTGTCTTCTGTTGAAGCAGGAACGGCCTTCTGTCGTTCGTGAGCTCTAATTGGTCAGCCATGGTGACATCCATTTTCAGCAGCCATGTGCATGATGTCTACAGCGTGATGCGTATACGTACATTCCTATTTACATTCCCACGAGGTTGTGAACTACGTTCACAACTAGTTATAATTATATATTCATCCCCTTCAGCTGTGTGTGCTCCTGCCTGTATGAATGGTGGTAATTGCACAATCCATAGTACATGTCAGTGTGGAGATGGTTGGAGTGGAGATCATTGTCAAACATGTGAGATGTGCATCAATGTGCTTGTGTGCCTCAGTCATTTCAGATCGTGCAAACTCCAATACTGGTATCTTCACTTCCTATGCAGTCACTTGCAATCCTCCGTGTACGAATCTGGAAGTTTGTACTGGACCAAACATGTGTGAATGTAAGACTACAATTTTGTTCTATTTTATACTATTTTTCAGCAATTTTTGGTTCTATTTTTATAAGTGCGAAACGGTGCTGGAGGAGACCCTCACTTTCTTGTCAACCTTCCTGACAACTCCAACTTGTGTTTCTCACTGCAAGGAGAACCGGGATTTGCCTTTAACCTTGTCACCAGTGAAATCATACTCATCAATGCCGTCTTCATTGATGCTCCACCAAGACTCAAAGACTGGACTACTGTCATTGGAGAGATTGGTAGATTGCGTGTTTTTGCTGGCATTTTAATCCACCCAAGAGGCAATTTTACTAAGTATACTTGACACCTTTTTTTCTTCTTCAGGTGTGCTTTACCACCCTAAAACTCACTCTCAGAGTGCGCCTGTGTTGAAGATCCACTTTAACTATAAGGACAAGTCCATCTATGTGTCGGAATATGGTTTGCTGGATGCAAGGAAGATATCCAGTGTTGTTCTCGAAGGAGACAAGCTAAGCATTCTCTCTGGAAATGTCACTTACAACTGGGCGTCTATTGTGAGCTCAGCTACATAAAAACAATTCAGACATAAATTCCATCCCTGTGAGATTTGTTTTTAACCATGTAATGCAGGTTTATGTATCTATCGGAAATGAGCTGAAATTCAAGGTGTTCTTCAATCACGACAATCTGGATATAGTGTGGTCTGATGTGAGCAGCTTCAACCATTCCTCACATGGCATTCTTGGTAAGTACTTGGCTTTATCGTTGTACTGTAGTACTCTGATAGTGAGTTCGATCCTCCCCTAACATGCAAGTAGGTTTTATCTTTCCGTTATTTCAATGGGACTGAACATTTCTTCTACGAATGCTTGCATTTATCCAAATTAAAGGGTTATCGTCAGTATTGTGTTATTGCCTAGATGCACGCTGTCAGGTGATTTGAATTGTATAAACTCCTGCAGCCTGCTAAACCGAGTGTACACTTCCCTTTCAATAATATTCATTATATATCCGTCCTTGGTAAATCCAGATTTAAAATCAAGCATGTGGCCTAATAAACTATTATTATTTGACAGTATGAAAAATAACCCTATTGGTAAATATTCTGAAACATTACATCTGTTGCTAGCTTATCTGTGCTGTCAGCTAGTGTGTTCCCTGTGACTACCATGAGAGTACCACACCATCCTCTTACTGCTACATATGGGCATTATCAATAGACTACTCCTCTAGGGAATACTTAATTTATGTCCACACACAAAAATGGCTCAGTTGAGACTCAGTAAATTTGTCGCAATGATAGTATTCTGAGAGAACACTTGTCCAGCCATCACAGGGATTCCCTCATTATTTCATGTTGTGCTCGATTGAATTTTCAGGTCAGTTCTTCAACAAGGGGACCAAGGTGGACAAGGAGAAGAGACAGCTTGTACTTCCAAGTCGTTCTCCTATTCCAGTCATCTTAGAGGACCCCAAGCCAGAGGTGCACCACAACAGCCGGTGCTGGCGTCCACAGACACCTGGTTATCAAGGAGAAGGGCTACTCGAGGGAGATTACACAGAGTATGTTGTTGACAGTGTTTTTGCTGGGGATTTCAAGTACTCACTGACATTGCTAGAACAATCATAGGATTGATTTCTTTTGCATTTTGTTCATTTAGAAGACTTGGTAATTTAACTAATTAATGCAATGTTATTCTTGAGTTGTCATATTTGCAATAATTACTATTAATAATATATTACTAACGAAATAGCAAAGCATATACAAGGGTTCCCTCCCAGTCGGGTTACTGCCCATTTCCCTGTGTGGGGTTCGAGAGTTGCAATAACGGCGGGAAGGTGGTTGAACCGACCATATGCATGAATATCATTCTCATAAACCAATCACAGAAATAATACGTAACAATTATACAAATTCAAAGAAAATCCGACCACACTCGTTGCCCGAGGATGCTGGATAAGCAGGGGGCTGGTTAGACATGTACAAGGCTACTTACACTGTGCACGTTAAATGGGTGCACATTGGTTCTGTAATACCAAAAGCAGGATTGAAGAGTCACAACCTTATGTATCAGTACCGATTTTGCATAATATACCAAGGTGAACCAATTGCACATATCACATAGTACCGTATATATTATATGATTTAATTTTCGCATGGTCTTATGTATGCGGTAATTGCAGATTGGAAGGGAGTGGGTGGGCTTCCCAGATTGTGTCGCTGCATATAGAACTTCTTAACCCATGCAGTGTAGCACACCTGCTGCATTGTATACAGTCTGAACTAGGTGCATATGCATGTATGTGGTTACATGTGGTTTATAATTAGGAACAGCCAGCCCAGGATCGACAGATTCTATTACCTGCATCATACAAGAAGTGTATTGTATCATTCCTGATACTTCGTCATGCATGCTTGTATGACATAGCACCACCATTGGTGTCACACGTGCATATTAGCTTCTAATTTAGATTTAGCTGTGTGCAATATAGTACATGCACCAATTAAGTAAAACTTTGTTAGATAGGAGGCCGCAATACAGGTCACGTAACAGGTTACCACCTACATCTATGGAGCGAACTTGCAAGTTCGTTTGAAGACAAAACTGTATTCATCCATTGAACTCGGCAGTCACAACTTTGCACGGCATTGTCCCGGCACATGCACCCATAGCCGTATATAGCTGACACCTTATTAAACTTAAACACAACAATTAATGGATCTGGTGTCAACTGAAGCCTTTAAATGAAAAATACAAGTTGTGCAGGTTTGAATATAAAAGTGAGTGTACAGTGTCACCCATGCATGCAGTAACCCTGCTGTGTATGAGTTTAGATCAAACTATTGGAATTTAAAGTGTTCGGTATATAGGCGCTGTCATGAATACACTAGTCAACATACAACAGTTACTTGTTGTTCTGGCTGCAATGCTGATCATGCTTGGAGGGACCACTCATGGCAGATGGAGAACACCTTGTAAGTTGATAAAATTCCCCTAAATTTATGTTATGGATTGAGCCAATACTGAATGCTTAAATAGATTTAAATTTCAATTGTGTGTGTGTGCGCGCGCGCGTGTGTGTGTGTGTGTGTGTGTGTGTGTGTGTGTGTGTGTGTGTGTGTGCATGTGTGTGTGTGTGTGTGTGTGTGTGTGTGTGTGTGTGTGTGTGTGTGTGTGTGTATGTGTATGTGTGTGTGTGTGTGTGTGTGTGTGTGTGTGTGTGTGTGTGTGTGTGTGTTTGGGTGTGGTTTTTGGTGTGTGAGTGTGCATTCATATATAATATTATTATATATATATCTGGACAAATGCCATCGACGTCACTTGAGATCAATCCTGCGCATACACTGGCCCAACACTACCTCAAATGGCCTCCTCTATATCAGATGTAACACACGCCCTCTATCAGAGATGGTGAGGGAATCTCGTTGGAGAATGCTCGGTCATGTACTGCGAATGCCACCTGACACTCCAGCACAGCAAGCATTACAATTTGCAGTAGTAGGAGCCCAACAATTCAAAGGTCGACGTGGACGCCATCAGACCAACCTCCTTGAAACCATTCGTGCTGAACTCAGACCACTGAATCAATCACTAGTAACCGAAACAGACATCATCAGGTTGAGAGAACAAGCCTCTGACAAAGCTCAATGGAAAGAATTTTCAAACACCAAACATGCACATAACTTAAGAAAGGACTGATTGCAATATAAACACATAATTATGTAGTTTGTTTGCAGAACACAGTGTTTAATAATAATATATATATATATATATATATATTATATGTAGGGTATAGACTTTGCCGGTACAATGGCCAGATTTATAGACCATGGCAGACCTTCTTGGCTACTGACGGATGCAACACATGGTGAGTGCATGCATGGGTGCAGCATGAAGGAATATATATTGATATGACATATACTGTATGCATATGTGTGTGTCATGGTACTCCATGCTCATGTATTATAATATGTCAAAATATTTATAGGAGCATATGGACATGCATGCATGCATTCAATTTAGTATCATTGTGCTTTTAGCTTTAAATATTAATAATATGTAACAGAAGTGTTGAGTTATTATAATGCTTCTCTTTATATGCATGCATGTAGCCGTTGCTCACAAAATGGACTCGTGGCCTGCACAAAAAAGTTGTGTGTTCCAACTGGTAAGCTGAGTCTATCATGCATGCTAACTTTATAATGTCCACACACAGTGATACCTCTCCCATCCGATACTCACTATATAGGGCTTGAAAAAGTGTCGAATCCCATTAGGAGGTAGTTGGATAACATGCAGAGTCTTTATTGGCATACTTAAATATAATTATTATGGTAATTGTACCTTACTAGATTGTCCGGTATATAGAATGTCACATTCGCATAAATTAAAGAAGTGTTAGATTACAGAACCTTCACTGTACTTCAGCTGATGTGCATATAATATGTTCATTTTATCTGTACAAAACTGACATTTGTATATACATAATATTTAATGTATATGCAAGGATCAATTGGCATAATATTATACTTATATATGTTTTCATTCTCATATAAACAGGTAGCTGTCCAAAACCCAAGGGCTTCGGAGTTTGTGTTGAGTTGTGCAGTGGTGATGAAGATTGCCAACTTGGACAAAAATGCTGTTCTAATGGGTGTGGACATGTTTGCACTATAATCCCAAATTGTGCGGTGAGTCCATAATGAAATAGGAGCAAGCATTATATAGAATTAATTAATGTACCTAATGCCGGCAGAATTTGAATAATTAATTAGAATACAACGCAATATAGTTTTTGATTACCATGAATTAATTTAATGTACATATTATTATATTGACATAACATTATGTTAATTATGAGGAGCAAGATGCAATATTATAGTTACAGTACTTGAAACACAACTTTGTTATAACTGATAGTGTCTATAATATATATTGTTGACCAACTATACTTTAGGTAACTGCTTGACCTCTTATCTTGCATGAGCCAATGTTTTTGTTCTTCGTGCAGTCTTGCACTTAGTCTATTGCTAAATGGAAAACGTCATTTGATTTTAAAGCGTCTCACAATACATACATTTGTAAATGTAGTTACTCAATATTATGTATGCATTTGTGAGACTTACTCTAAATAATGACGGAATCTAGCCCTTATTGTCATGTTTTTATGAAACTAATATAAAATTGAAGGGAACCTGATCTGTTATTGCTGAATTAAAAATCGACATTGCTGAAAACTTGAGCTGTGACCTGGTTTTTTCAATTGAATTATTTTAAATTATTGTTTTTAAAACCTCGATCATAATTTATACATGTGTGTAAAATGTAGCCATAATTATTAATTGCACTATATACACGGTCCATACACCCAGGCCTCCAGACTACATGAATAGAGTATCATGAGAAAATGCATTACCAACTACTGTAGACTTACTCAGCATATACATGTGAGTTGCCCTACTTTTTACAGCTTGTCCTCTGTGCCCGTCCGATCTGTATTGGCGATGTCATAGCCCAGCCACCTCCTGGTCAATGTTGTCCGGTGTGCGGTTGCCAGACCAGTGAAGGCAGAATTGTGAGAGTTGGTGAATCCTATCCAGCTGGAGATGGATGCAACACATGGTGAGACTTTTGAATGCATGACAACCACAATGTGTCCAAACAGCTATAGTATTGTAACATGGAACATTACAATGGTCATGACATTATTATGACAAGGTATTTTGTGTCTCCAAAATATGTAATACCAGCTGTATGGGTACCTAAGCAGTAGCCACGGACATGACATTATAATATCAATACCACAAGGAATCATGTGTACGCACATGTATGTGCCCGAGAATGTCAATAATATAACTTATTGTGCAAGTACGATGGAACTGAGAGAAATTATACATAACCTGTCTTTAGAATTTCGATAAATTATATTAATTTTGTTCATTTTTACAGCTCATGTACTGAACATGGACCAATCTGTACACTCAGGGCCTGTATCCAGCCAAGCGCCTAGTGTTTCCTCCATATCCAGGAGTTACAAGCAGTTATTAGACTAAGCATAGACAAAACTTTTAATTTGGCTTCATAACACTATAATAACCTAATAAGGACTTAATTGGTTATTGATCATGATCTAATTGCAGTGATCTTCAACAACACTTCCCAATGAAAAACATTTGTAAGCTTCTTACCCACGTATGCCACTTATATAATGTAGGTATATACAAGACTCGTGCAGCAGTATATATATATAGTTGAATAATTGTAGTACATACAGTCCAACCTTGTAATAATAAACCCTTGATACAATGAACTCGCTGATACAGTAAACATACATCTTACAATGTACACCTGTTTACTCTACCCTGATATAATGAACACCCTGATATAGCATGCAAAGTTAAACATAGATGTAACAAATTGAATATGATTCTGACTATTTACTCTATTGTAAATGAGCCCCCATAAATATAATGAACACCCCTGATATATAGTGAACCTTGTCAGTGGTCCTGAGGGGGATTGTTATAACAAGGTTTGGCTGTTTATGCACTCAATTTTTGCGCAATGAAACTTTCATGTAAAACCTTGCACCTTTGTCTTAACCACTAGATTGAGTGGAACCTAGTACCAATACGTGCATTGTATCGGCCTATATATACAATGAAACTTCTTTCCAACGGACACTTTGGACCTGAAAACAGTTACTGTATAGAGATTTCGACCTCATTAGTTGGTATATATATATATAACTCAGTTGCAATCCTAGGTTCTCTTAACAATCAGTCTTTTGTTCAGTAATTTTCTTTTGCTTTACTTTGCCGTCTGGGCATGTTTTGTTTCTTGCTGTTGTCAAATATATATATATATATATATATATATATATATATATATATATATGCACATATATATATATATATATATATATATATATATATATATATATATATGCACATATATATTATATATATATATATATATATATATATATATATATATATATATATATATATATATATATATATATATATATGCACCAACTAATGACTCAGAGGTAAACATCAATAGGAGGGAACATTATGTACACACATAGTGGGTTATCACGTGTATTTAGAGCCCAAGTTAATTGCAAGTGTGTTTGAAGACAGAACTCCATTCATCCCAAGGAAGTCTGCAGTGTAGCCACAACACTGTCCACATGCCCCCTTATGGATGTCCATATAGATGGCGTACAGTTAGTCCATACATAATAAGAACAATAATGGGTGTTCTGCCAACTGAAGCCTTCAAAGTTAATGAATTAAAGGAACACGTCAAGCAGAGATGAGTACAAAAGTGAGTGTATATATATATATATATACAGTACTCCTATGCATGCAGTAACCTTGCTGTGTATGAGTTTAAACCAAACTGTTGGGATTTAGATCGAGTGTTTGGCAGAGACGCTGTCATGAATGCACTAGTCAACATACAACAGTTACTTGCTGTTCTGGCTGCAATGCTGATCATGCTTGGAGGGACCACTCATGGCAGCCGTAAGTCTAACTCAATAAAATTCGTGGAAATTGAGTGTCACTGCTTGAGCAAAATTCAATATTGAAATGCTGATCATAATAATATTATATGCAGTAATACTGTATATAAAATTCAAACGACTTCAAATTTCTGTGTATGTATGTTTATATAGGGAAGAAACCTTGCCTGTACAATGGCCAAAATTATAAACCAGGGCAGACCTTCTTGGCTACTGACGGATGCAACACATGGTGAGTGGGTATAGTATAGTATGAATAAGGCATCAGTCTGACATGTGTCAGTCAACACAGTGTAGAGCCTTTCCACATTACAACAGCCTGCCCTTGTGGGCACAGACAGATTGGTCTGTTTGTAAAATAACCTCTGAATTGTGGAAATCGCTACACAGTAGTTGTTTTCAGGTCCGAAGTGTCCGTCGGAAGGAAGTTACATTGTATATATAGGCCAATACAATGCACTCATTGGCATTATTTTGCTGTAAGGGAATATTATATTATGACATTTTAATAACCATTTCAATGGGACTGAACATTTCTTCTACGAATGTTTGCATTTATCCAAATTAAAGGGTTATCGTCAGTATTGTGTTATTGCCTTGATGCACGCTGTCAGGTGATTTGAATTGTAGAAACAAGGCAAACTCCTGCAGCTTGCTAAACCGAGTGTACACTTCCCTTTCAATAATATTCATTATATATCCGTCCTTGGTAAATCCAGATTTAACATCATGCATGTGGCCTAATAAACTATTATTATTTGACAGTATGAAAAATAACCCTATTGGTAAATATTCTGAATCATTACATCTGTTGCAAGCTTATCTGTGATAGTCAGCTAGTGTGTTCCCTGTGACTACCATGAGAGTACCACACCATCCTCTTACTGCTACATATGGGCATTATCAATAGACTACTCCTCTAGGGAATACTTAATTTATGTCCACACACAAAAAATGGTTCAGTTGATACTCAGTAAATTTGTCGCAATGATAGTATTCTGAGAAAACACTTGTCCGGCCCTCACGGGGATTCCCTCATTATTTCATGTTGTGCTCAATTGAATTTTCAGGTCAGTTTTTCAACAAAGGGACCAAGGTGGACAAGGAGAAGAGACGGCTTGTACTTCCAAGTCGTTCTCCTATTCCAGTCATCTTAGAGGACCCCAAGCCTGAGGTGCACCACAACAGTCGGTGTTGGCGTCCACAGACACCTGGTTATCAAGGAGAAGGGCTGCTTGAGGGAGATTATTTGGAGTATGTTGTTGACAGTGTTTTTGCTGGGGATTTCAAGTACTCACTGACATTGCTAGAACAATCATAGGATTGATTTCTTTTGCATTTTGTTCATTTAGAAGACTTGGTAATTTAACAAATTAATGCAATGTTATTCTTGAGTTGTCGTATTTGCAATAATTATTATTTATATATTACTAACGAAATAGCAAAGCATACATACCATGCAGTATTTGCAACAAAGTTGCCAGTTTATGGAGTTATTCTTAGCCCAGTTACATGATATTCTATTTCGATCAATACTTTGCTAGAAGGTCAGAGTAGGGAGAATGTCAGATTATGGAGGTGCCCAATTTTAGAGGTTATACAGTGAAACCTCTATACTAAGGATACATTTGGGGGCACAGTAAACTGTCCTGTACAGTGAAACCTCTATAATAAGGACACAGTTGGGGGTACAGTAAACTGCCCTGTACAGTGAAACCTCTTTAATAAGGACACCATTGGGACCACAGTAAGCTGTCCTAGCTGTACAGTTAAACCTCCTAAATAAGGAGACCTTTGGGACCACAGTAGCTGTCCTGTATAATAGAGATGTCCTTATTTCAGAGGGTTGATTCGTACACATGACAATGCAATTAAGATAGCTGAAAAGGGTCAGAGAAATGTCCCAGTGAAGGAAATGGCTTGCATTTCGGAGGTGTTTTGTAATGAACGTTTCACAGTATACAGTATACCTTCAAGTCAGTGCAATGTACACTCGATCAGTTAAGTTTTTATAATTCTATATCGTATGTACATAAAGCAAATGCTGGACATTCTTGTGTGCCATATTGTTTTTACACGCAAGACTAATATCCATTTGCCCATGGAAGTGATTAGGGGATGCATGTTTGACATCACATGTTAGTGCTGATAATGCAATTCATATGTTTGAATTCCAGGGTTAAACAAACAGCTTTGACCACCTCAGCAATAAGCAAGATTCCATCAACACAAACCTCCTGAAGCGTGCTTCTAGACAAAGATGAACAAGAAAGACATAGTTACAGAAACCTTCACAGAGCAAGCCTGGACAGACAAATCAGGACAGAAGTCCAGACTACTGGATGAGGAGGGGCACGGGTACTTCAGGTACAGACATCGTAAGAATGAACTGAAGGCAACTGAAGAGTTGAAGCGTTGGACCAAATACAAGTGCAACCAGAACAAGAGAAGAAAGTGTACATGCAGTCTACAGATTAGACGAGAGAAAGATAACATTTTCTTTGCTAGAGGCGGTGAGCACAATCACAGAAGGAGGAGATTTCAAAGAAAAGGGAAATTTACAAAATTCACAGCCATTAAAGACAATGCAAAGGTATATAATATATATTATTATGAGTGTTTTATTAAACCATAACGCATGTAGCTAGCGCAGTATAATAAACCTAGGCCTCTTGTGGAATTAAACATGCATGTGATTTGACCGTCTGCAAATTAGGGGAAAGGGCACTCATGCCAGATACTAGGCTTCTTATAGTCTATAGAATCTATATTATATGCTGTATAAATGTAGTACAGAGACCCTCACTTCTGTCCGACCCCCGTTTATCTGGCCACTCGAGATGGGTGAATGCATATGCATACACACACACACACACAAACACACATGCACACACACACACACACACACACACACACACACACACACACACACACACACACACACACACACAAACACACACACACACACACACACACACACACACACACACACAACACATGCATGCCCACATGCACCAACGCACACACGCACGCATGTGCATATAATATACACAGATACACAAACACACACACAGGCACATACACACATCAACCCACACACACACACACACACACACACACACACACACACACACACACACACACACACACACACACACAAACACAGGACAACTTCCCATTTTGCACTGAGTACATACTTAATTGAATATACATTGTATTATAGGGTTAGGGTATAGGGTATAGGGTATTCTTATTTAACCTGGGGAACCTTTAGCCAGAGGCTACTGTAAGTGGCACCCAGAAAAGAAAAGGGACAAAAGGCAAAAACAAAAACAACAAAGGGGGTGACTGTACAAAGATTCAACAAAGAGTTCGAGGTTTGCATTATGATGAAATGATAATAGAATGAATAGATGAGCAAAAATTATAAGTTTAGTCATTAGTGAATGGAATAAATTCAATCTGTAA
Source organism: Halisarca cf. caerulea (assembly GCA_963170055.1). Taxonomy (NCBI): domain Eukaryota; kingdom Metazoa; phylum Porifera; class Demospongiae; order Chondrillida; family Halisarcidae; genus Halisarca; species Halisarca cf. caerulea. Next base: position 698,608 of record CAUJGJ010000318.1, on the reverse strand, counting down.
TGAGATAAGATTATTGGTGCAGGAGTATGAAAATAGTGTCTGATTGATGTACAAAATCATATTGTCAATGAGTTATTCATTTAAAAAGTGATTTTCACATAGTTTAGTGAACACCCGAAAGTCCGCACAGCATCGGATGTTATTTGGTAGTGATCGCCATAATGATGCGCCAACAAAACTAAATGCTTTCTGGCCAAGGGAAGTACGAAAACGTGGAAGGTTTAATTGTGAAGTAGAAGATGCTCGAGTATTATAATGAGAGGCTGGTGTGGAAAAAAGGTTGTTGAGATAAGTAGGTGATTGTAGAGATAAGCACTTATAAACAGTTTGGGCCAAATGTACTTTTTGTCTAGCACTAAGAGTTGAAACACCTAATTCTTTACGAGCAGAAGAGGCAGAATAATCTCTACGTTTGCGAAGGACGGTTCTACAAGCGAAGTTTAAAAGCGTTTCTAACCGATGACTATCCTGTTTGGTGCAAACAGACCACACACTATCACAGTAGTCGAATAGAGGAAGAATGTACGATTTGAGATAGAGAAGAAGAAGAGGTCGGGGGAGAAACCAAGAGAGGCGACGTAGAAGGCTAAGACTACGAGTGACCTTGTTACAAACAAAATCTATGTGATCACCCCAAGATAATGTGTCATTAACTATTACTCCTAGAAATTTGAACTTTTGAACCTGTTCTATGTCAACATTTTCTACGCTGAGGGCTAATCTGTCACTAACTTTTTTTCTAGCGGAGTGGATCAGCATGGTCTTGGTCTTAGAGATGTTTAGTTTAAGGCCATTTTTTTGTAACCATACATTTGCTAGATTAAGAGTGAGTTGGAGGGATGAGTTTAGTTCCTGAATATCATTGCTAATTAGGAAAATGGTTGTGTCATCAGCAAAAAGTACTGTGGAGTTAGAAGGGAGGACAGAGGGTAGGTCATTTATAAAAGCAGAAAAAAGGGTTGGGCCTAGAGTGGAGCCTTGCGGAACCCCATTAGTAGGAAAACAAAGAGAGGAATACGTATTTTCAATGCGCGTTTGATGACAACGGTTAGAGAGATAAGACTTAAACCAGGCAATTGTGGAAGGAGACAGACCTAGGTGAGAAAGTTTCAAGAGAAGCAGGTTATGATTAACAGTGTCAAAAGCCTTGGAAATATCTAAAAACACTACTCCTACATATTTCTTGTCATCAAGTGCTTTATACCATTGGTCAAGGCAATAAAGAAGGAGTGATTGCGTAGAGTGGTTTTGACGAAAGCCAGATTGAAATGGGAACAAAAGATCGTTTTGGTTTAAATGCGAAGAAAGTTGTTGCTGGACATGTCTTTCGAGAATTTTACTGGCGACAGGGAGAAGAGAGATAGGACGATAGTTTGAAGGAGTGGTTCGAACACCAGATTTATGTAAAGGAAAGACAGAAGCACATTTCCAAGCTGTTGGGAAGGTTGAAGAAGTAATGGAAGAATTTATAATCGAGCAAAGAGGATCACAGATGACAGAGCGAGCATCAATAAGGGCAGAAGAAGGAATTTTATCAATACCGGTTCTATTCAGTGGGGGAAGCTTCGTGCATGGATCCACCCCAAAGTCTCCAGTTTCCACCAAAAATATATTTCAATTATAATGGTACAAATTTCTAGAGAAGTCCCAACTTGAGTGTCAAAATTATGCATAAATGGTTCAAAATGCCCTTAAATACCTCAATACATGTGTTAAATACTACCTTATATACTCAACATTCATATATTCCCTGGCCGACCATGCCTCCAACCGAGCAGTTCACGACTACCATACCGCATACATGCATACGTAACATTCTCTGAGTCACCTCCTTACATCACTGCACTGCATGCTCTTATAGTATACCATGAAATGATCATGTCTGATTAAGTTCGCAGATATACACTGTAGAGCTGAAGATTACAAAAACGTTCAGCCTAGATAGAATCCTGCATTGTTAAATTTTAATATAATTAATTTTCTAATCACATATCTGTACGTAGGCCTTTCAAATTGGTCAAAGAAGACGAAAGCTGCACATTGAAAGGCAAAGAGAAATCCTTGTAGATCTGAATAAACAGAAGACTCCACTGGGGGCAATACTCACTCCAGAAGGCAAAAGGAAACATGAAAGGATCATTAATCAATCTAAAGAGATGGGGATAACCAGTCCTACAAGGCACTGCTACCGAAAAATGCAAGAGAACTTGCAGCTATCAATGTCCACGGCTAGTGAAAGTTGTTAGTAGACCACAAGGCTTAGTCTACATTGTTATAATATAATCAGATTATATATTAAATTAACATTGACAGACTATGATATTATAATATTTGGATATTCAATTTGATATAATAATGTATGGATCTATCGTATACCGGTTAGTGTAATACTATGGTATTGTAGAATCAGATTGTGTCAATTTAGAATAAAATTATATAAATCTTCCTCCTAATTGACAATGCGTAATTTCACATATATACTGAGAATATGCATGGAATGAACCTAAAATATTGATGGATAACTTATCATTTGATCACCATCAGTTCAGTTCCGTCCGGTTCTCATCATTTTGACTGCCTGCTATTAGTCCCGGTACCATGTGTGTTCGGAGTCTGCATTATTTAAACCTATAAGTGTGAGTGAAATGGCTATATAATGTCTATTCAGTATGAACACATAATGCAACAATTATTTTACCCCAAAGAAGTATTTATTGTATTACTCCTATTTAATATATACATAAATGCAACAATGCTGGGGTAGTTACCTTGGATAAGTAATAAATTATAATGTAATGCACTACAGTTATACATATTAATGCTTAAGTCTAGTAATAATATCACAGATTTATAAGTGACCATCTAACTAGCAATTCTGTGTCGCCCTTGTTGACAGAAGTTCTGCTTTCACTTATGACCATTATTATACCCACAAACTTATGTTCAGTAGTCCTGGAATGTAGTGATGCTGCATTACTTTCACTGCAGACTACATTTTTGTAGTTGCAAGACAGGTATTTAGTTATATTACTTAATTCTTACCTTATAGTTATATTACTTAATTCTTATACAGTAACTTTATAGTTATATTACTTAACTCCTAATAGTTTGTGGAAGCAAATGTATTGAGAATGCAATGTGTATTATTTTCACTAGTAACTCTTGAGCAATACGTAACTGTACATAGTGCACTCCAAGTTTCCATGCAAACTCCTACATACAGCATATATATTGTTAGCTGTGGGATGTAGGAATTTGCAAACTGCATATACCCAGTCCGAACCCACCTCTGCCTAGCTATATATGCCCATCTAGCCTCATGTATACCAAGCCCTATGCCCGTCCATGCAGCCCCGGCCTTGTTATTACCTACTTATAATTAATTTGTAGTACTTGCCAGTCTATCTCAGCTATGCATGTCTACCTCCATACCCGTCTAACCCTATGTATACCTAGCCCTCTGCATGTCTATGCCCATGTCTTTCCATTCCTGTGCAGCAAACAACTCTATTTCGCTCTGGCAACGATTTTTGACGATTGACAACTTTTGTTATCCCTACATCTTTCCATTTTTAATGGTTTTTGTATGATTCTTGTCCATGTACTTTTTAATTGAGCATAATATGCCCATAGACCAGTGTATTCTGTAACTCCAAAAGTTACCGCATATACAAGTACGAGCCATCAATATACGACTCGGCCATTTATAAAATGGCAGACACAGCCAATTTTGCGGTCGAGTCCGGAAAATCTTCTTGTCCCAGAACGAATTTCATTCATTCATTATTAACTTTACAGTTGCCTATTTGGTTGACTGTTGGTCTAGCACCAAACATTGGTGCAGCCAAAAATTAAGGAAGTGCATGCAATAACATGGCTTTACAAAAATGTATTTTACCGGCTGAGTGACACTTGTAAACTGAGGGGTGAGAGGCAATGAAGGTAAGCTGTAAAAGAAAATCAGAACTAAATTAAATACTGCTTAATAACAAGGAATAATTATGACCGCAGGGTAGGTGGCAGTAAGGTGGAAGAAATCAGCAAGAAACAGTAAAAGCATCCATCATTATTGTGAGCCCATTTAACATGAAATATTGTAAAGAAGGGTGAGATATAATGGTGGAAGGACTGGATGGTGAGTTAAAAGAGAAATAATTACATTAGTGATGATATATAAAGGAACTACGCATATGTCTAACTTAAACATGACACTTATGCAAAATCAAGATTGAAGTTGCATCTGAAATGCTCCCAGCATGGTGACCATCCCTGAAGGTGGTTAGAATGAGCTTTTGATATAATGGTAGTGACAAATCAATCCTGGGTAGCGAATTCCACAATCTAACTATTAGATTGAAGAAGTGCCTATAGTGGCTGTAAGACATTTGCAGTTAAATTGGAGTTTGTTTGAAGACATGAATCTGGTTGATGATGATCTGAAATAGATGTAATCAAATACATGGAAATCGCTGGATCGATGGTTTTGAATGAATTTTACTATGAAGAGGATATCCTGAGTTTCTATTTAGCTAGTACATCGAAAGCAGTATCTCAAGTTGGACGTTCGGTCTTTGTATAGTTGATTGGTGTGACAGTCACTGTAATCTTGGACTATGTACCTGGTAGCTTGTCTTTAATTGGACTTTCTTCCGAAGACATAAAATTATGTGTCCACATGCCTTCTAGCGGTTGTTATCTTGTTTAACCTAAAAGGAGAGAATAATAATAATAATAATAATAATAATTTGTAACTGCATGTTTATGATATAGGCAAGGGTTTTAAGGACATGTAATTTACTTATTATTAATAGCATTTTTTCATCATCATTGCATCATTATTATATATTGATAGATACAGTATGTTGGTATATTATATATTGGTATTATACATAATAATAATAATAATAATAATATTATTATTATTATCGATTATGCCGATTATTATTATTATTATAATATATAATCGGCATAGAGACTCTTAGAGTTTTCGGGTCGGAAGCAAAGTCTTTCTCTGTAGCCCTTGGTCACAGGCTGCGGGAGACGAACTCTGAATCTCTGTCATACACACAGCTCATCCAGAGAATTTCTGCGGTTGTACCGAGGGGCAATGCTGCCAGCATCTTGGCTGCATCTGGTTCAAAGGCTTAACTCTATTATTTGTTATAGTAAATATTGCATGCCCATTTGTGATTGTTGTTGTATATCTGTGTACGTGTTTAATACATTAATTATTATGTTGTATTAATTGACAATGTTTAGATTGTTCTTTGTTGGTGTTTTGGTTGTTTGATGTAAATATAGCTTCTTTCTATCATCAAAAAATAAATAAGCCAAAACCGTGACTTTAAAAAATAATAAATGAAAACTTTCCAATTTTAAGCTAAATTCAGGCATGCAGTGGCCTATACTTTCATCAATAAAACATCCAACAAAACGTCGGAATGAGGGATTTTTGGAGCTGCTTCAAAATGTACCAGAAGTCACTTATGGTGCAAATACGTTAGGCCCTAATGTATGCGTGACAATTTTGCTTTGGCGTCATCCCTACGTATATAGTACTTTTTTTTAAAAAAAAACATAATTACAGTATTACATTATGCAGGAACATATGTAATTATCCTGACATAACAATTAATTAATTATACAGCAGATGCCTGTATATGTGGCTGAATTTATGTAGGCAAAGATGAATATTATAGTTCATATACTATTAGATACACACGAACTTAAAGAATAAAAATACAATTCGCTATATTGAAACACACAAGTACGTATGTACTTTTGCCAGGTTGCGTAGAATGTACACATTTCTGTTGACAAGGTGGAGGGAAAGTATTGTGCTGACCAACACAAAAGGTATTTCACCAGTCCAAGTCAGCTACAAAAATCTCGCCTTTGCCTCAAAAGTATGTCATGATCATACTATCATAAAAATGACCGTAAATTAATGCAAAATTACCATAAGCATGCAAAGTTAACAACACTACATTAAAGAAGTTCAATGGAAGTATATTCTGGACATGGAGTTTTAGGGTCTATGTTCACATGACATTGTGCTGTTACATTACAATCAACTGCATGTCATTGAATGTAGACATTATAAAGTTAATACCTGAAGGCATGATCAATTGTTACAGGATTGGGAATATTAAACCAATACCATGTATGCTTTTAAAAACATACATAGTAGACAAAGTTTAAATTTAGATAAGCAAATAAAATATAAAATACATAATTATATTCCGGTGTGTATTGTCGGATATATCCCTGGACCAAAATATATGATTCTTTTTATTTCCCGACTTACAGAGTCAAAATCCCAATTGAATTATGATTAGTACATAATAACTGACCACTTAACCAATTCATGCAGGCTACTTTATAAGGGCTTCCAGAAACTTTCTGTCAACATAGATGACACAGGCATTAAGGAAAGTCTGTCAACAGTAAATTGATGGAACATGTTATTTGTCTAAGAAAATAGTTGTGTGATGGGGTTCACCCAAAACAATAGTACATTTTCTCACTGTTGATCATTTGGGCAGCATGTAGTGTAATTATCAGCCAATGAGCTTATGAGAGTGGTTGCTAGGTTACTTTGCCAGGCTACTTGAATACATTCTGATTGGTCGGATGACTTTGCACATTGTCAATCCAGCCATGAAAATATAGGACCTTGTGTATACACTAATAAGTAACACTACTAAGTTATTACAGTACCTGTAACATATCATTTCGAACGAATAAGCATATAGCCAAATTTTTGAGCATAATACTCACGAGCAGGCTGATTGAAGGGTTGTGGCCAGGAAACGTTATAGTGTCCGTTCTTCAACTGTCACCGCTTGCCCGCAAAAATGTTTCGCTTGCTATGGACTGCAACCATTCTTGCAGCTACACTATGCGATGGTGCATTTATCCAGAAGGATTTAGCGTGTCCACAAGGAGGTTACATCACCAGAGAGACGTTCTGTGAGGACAGCCCTGGATGTTCGAGCGGAGAAGACAGCGACACTATCCATCCTCGCGGACCTTGCATATTGGGTAAGTGGCATTTTCATTCCATATTGCTGTTTGAATATATCATCGCTTAGAGACTGATATTTTCTATATATTAGGGGTCACAATGAAAAATTCATTGCCGTCGGAATCATCCGAAAATACTGTTTTCGATGAAATTCAGTACGGCGAATCTAATGGTGGTAACCGTTTTTCGATTGGTCGAAGTATGACCAAGTTATGCATAAAAATTAATCAAAATTGTGGTGCAACGCGCGCGAGAAAACTACTTCCCACCAATGCGGAGTTAAATGAAATGGATCCAAAATTGTAGCAGATACTCACCACTGTCATGATCGACTAGGAAAGGCGTATTTCGGACAGTTATCCTTGCATTTGTCAGAGGGGGGTCTCCGAAATTTCCACACTAAACGTCCTTACAAGCTCGAAACATACGCGAAACAAACCCTCACACTGTGCAAGGATGATCCATCCCTCGGCTATCCATAGCAGAAAATTGGGGAAGATTGCTCTACTTAAACCACCTGCGTTGCAGCAAAATATGATTTTACGCATAACTTGGTCATACTTCAACCAATCGAAAAACGGTCACCACCATTAGATTCGCCGTACTGACTTTCATCTAAAACATTATTTTCGGATGATTCCGACAGCAATGATATTTTTCATTGTGACCCCTATATATATCCTCATTGAAGTTGGAGACAATCTTTCGGACTATGGTTTCTCGTGCGGTGCCAACGGAGAGGTCGTCCCTTTGGAGGCCATGTGCAACGGAAGTGTCGAATGCGCGAACGGGAACGACGAGACTCACGCATTCTGTCCCAAGCGCTTGAGGAGGCCCAGGGGTGTTCCGTGTGAGCCCAGCTGTGCCAGGGGAACGTGTGTTGCTGGCACTTGTGACTGCCCAGATTCGTACTTCGGTGAAACCTGTCAGTTGAGTGAGTTGTCCATTCAATTGTACTATCGTAGGTATAGTCCCGTGTAGTCTCGCCTTCTAATGTTTTGTTATTCTTTTACTTCATTTTTGCAAATTGCAAATTAGTATAGAAAAGGCTCTGCTTGAGTGTTAAAATCTACCTGGTATGATCTAAAATGGCCTCTAAGTCAGACCTCCCAAAACCTAGTCTCACGTAGCCAGACCCCTTCTCTCTACTCGCGCCGAGGAAGGATCTGGTATTTATCTAGTGTCGTACCCAGCCTCTTCCGCCGGCTGCCATTATTACCCGACGAAAGGGTCTGGCAAAGATGACCGGAAAAAACAGTTGCACAAAGAGTTTTGCCAAGCAACCGCAAAGCTATTAATTATTCATAATAAGTGAATGCCTACTCGAAGATGGCGTGCACAATCTCGTGCACAATCGATCGTGATATGATGACAGGATATCCTTTGCTAAACCCCAAATATAAAGCAAACTTCAATATCCATCCTTAAGCGTAGTGATACCTTCGTGAGCTTTCCAACAGGGTATGTCAAGATAGACTCAGGTACTGTATAAACAAAGCTGCATGCTGTAGTTGTAGACAAAGCACACTGCATATCCCAATGATAATATGACTTCTGATTCTGCACCACACGTATCGATAAATCTAGGCTGCAATATGCTGGCTTCTTTACAGACAAAGATCGTGATAGTGAACAAGGGTATTCCATGCGAAAGAAGAATTCAAACCAGACTTATTCGCACATATTACTCCAGAGTAAAAACAGACGGTGACGAAGTGGCTGGAAAAACACCTGTAAAGCCGACCTTAACTCTCAGCAATGCTTAGACTCCATTTTATCTTTCTTACTGATGTTGAGTACAGTAACAATAATATTCATTAGCCTTTTATTAATTGTTTATACGCCATAATTGGTCTGTGTCAGACGTACGACCGTGCAACTGTTCAGAATAAAATGGCAGTCGGTGGAAGGGGCTGGGTATGAGACTAGTATATATCCTGCCGAAAACTCTTCCACCCACGTTCGTTAATTTGACCGCAAACAGTAAATGATAAAAAATTAGCACAACAACAATTATAGCATCTCTCTCAAAACGTTATTGTAGCAGAGGGTCGCAGGGCTGACTAGGACCATGACTGTGTTGACCGTTCCTCATTCTCTCTACAGCAGTGAGGTCTGTTTGGAGCTCTCCCAAAAGCTCAGCGTTAACCTTCATTAGCACAAATCGTTTCTACTCCACCATGAGGGCTGCCAAAGGACTTACGACTAAAATGAAGCGCTTTGCTTAGTCGATCCATAGGTATTGTATACTAGATTGTAGCAGGTTAAATGGTGCTGGGAGAAATTTGTAGCTTAGAGTCTTGTAGTACCCAGTAGGTAAGATTACAAAACATCTCTGCGTTGTCATTGTGTAAAATTAATGATAAGCGGCTTGTAACTGCACAGGTTTAATGACAAAACTGTAATGGCAAGCGACTGTGTGGATAATAGAGGCTAACGCCAAGATCATCAGAGCGGCAAGATAGCAGATACAACGCACTCATTCACAAGCTCACGTTCACGCGTCAGTAAGCAAAATAATTTTGACACCTTATAATTTGCCGTCGAAGTCACCTGACATCAAAGTGTGCTAGCATTCCACGACATTAACGAACTTGTGGGAGGATAATTACCAGACCGCTTCTCCCCGTAAAGATGGAGGGGAAAGCGGTCTGGCTACGCGAGACTACCCATAACCCATAGACTATCTGTACTACATACGGTTACGTAGTTTAGGGTGTCTACATGTCTAAGTTAACCTAAAAACTCAAATTTTCCATGAGGGAGTATACCCCCAAACTTACCCCTGTGATACTGCAAACATGATTTCTGTACCTCCTGTATATATGTACATGCATACATGTGTTTTATAGACAGCATACGATGACACCACATATGACATTGCACAAATCTGCCCCCTACCATACTTTGTAATTACCCCCTTCCCATTACCCCTTAAGTTTATCATATCATGAAAGACACATGCAATACACATATCAAACTCTGATCATGTCTCATGTCAGTGACAGACATCTACTGTAATACTGTTTTATGTGCGGGAGTGCGAAGATCTGTGTATGTGTGGATCCTGTGATATCAAATTGATTATACTTTGTGTGTTTTTGCAGACACTTTTCCAAATGTATCACTGCGTTTAGGGGGAGGTTCATCCAATCCCAACCCCACCAGAGGTCGTGTTGAAGTGTTCTACAATGGTCAGTGGGGCACAGTATGTCGGGAGGCTTGGGACATTAATGATGCCAGAGTTGTATGCCGACAGCTTGGTTTTCCAGGAGCTCTGGAAGCCATAAGAGATGATCGCTATACTCCTGACACTGGTTCAGAATCTATCGTCCTGGACAATCTTCACTGTACTGGAGAGGAGGAAGGAATTCAGTACTGCTTGCATGGAGAGTGGATGAAACCCTTGTGCTTTAGGAAATTACATGTTGGAGTTGTATGCGAGGATGTAGGTGGGTGTATGCACATTAGTGTGTGCCTTCGTGCATGGGTGACTAGTGGTGTGAGACATGCGAGGTGATTCTGTACACTTGATGGCCATTTCCTCAAAATCTTCTTTCCATATATACTAAGTAACTTTTGAATTTTATTATGACCTGCCACATGTAATAGATTATGCCGGTTCAACTACGCAGGTATGTTATGTCCGATCTTGGACATAAACAAAAATGGCTGCCGTTATCGAAGGAGTGAAATTTATCGGTCTTTTTGGCATGTGTACGAATAGTAATGCCCAGAAAACGCTTTGTATTATATCTTAAGCGTATCTACTTTGTATCTAAGTCTTTTAGCTTATTGTGG
>CAUJGJ010000318.1:675280-682780 GCA_963170055.1 Halisarca cf. caerulea | reverse complement strand
AAGTGATTCGAGCATGTTGAACACCAAATTCAACAAGTGTTCAACCACCATGAATAACTTGTTTGAACTCCAGTGAATGTGTGGTTCATTCATAGTGTCACCTTTTTCCGTATAGACCCCTCTTCGGAGGTATCAGTACGGTTGGCTGGTGCGTCAGATGAAGTAGCTGGTGTGTCAGGTGATCCGAACCCCACCAGAGGTCGTGTTGAAATGAACATCAATGGAGAATGGGGGACAGTGTGTGATGATAACTGGGACATCAATGATGCCAGAGTTGTATGCCGGCAGCTTGGATTCGTAACAGCCCTGGCAGCCATCTGGGACGGTAGTTATGGTGCAGGAACTGGTCCTATACTGTTTGACGAAATACAATGTACTGGAGAGGAAGAAGGAATACAGTACTGCTTGCATGGAGGACTGAAGAACCACGACTGTGAGCACAGTGAAGATGCTGGAGTGGATTGTGCAGGTCTGTGTGCTTGTTGGGTATTTGTGTGCAAGTACATTAATAATATATTTGTATATATATATATATATATATATATTGTGTGTGTGTGTGTGTGTGTGTGTGTGTGTGTGTGTGTGTGTGTGTGTGTGTGTGTACGTGCGTACGTGCATTCGTGCGTGCGTGCGTGCGTGCGTGCGTGCATGTGTTTTGAGATTCTTATTGATCCATTCAGGACTGTGCATCCCAAGCTGTATGAATGGTGGTAATTGCACAATCCATAGTACATGTCAGTGTGGAGATGGCTGGAGTGGAGATCATTGTCAAACACGTAAAACTTGGATGGTTTACTGTTGAGACCCAGTGTAGTTGTACTCATGTGGACCTGGATGTACAGGTACTTGTAGTTGTACTCATGTGGACCTGGATGTACTGGTACTTGTAGTTGTACTCGTGTGGACCTGGATGTACAGGTACTTGTAGTTGTACTCATGTGGACCTGGATGTGAAGGTATACTTGACATGTAGTGTATGTGTCTGAAATGATCATGGTTAGTGTAGTATAATCTTACAGTTTTCTATGATTCATAATGAAATTAAAATGTATAATACATAATCATTATTCTATTCATCCCCTCCAGCTGTGTGTGCTCCTGCCTGTATGAATGGTGGTACCTGTACAAGCCCTAACGTGTGCCAGTGTGGAGATGGTTGGAGTGGAGATCATTGTCAAACATGTGAGATGTGTATCGATGTGCTTGTGTGCCGCAGTCATTCAAAAGGCCAAACTCCAATATTGGTATCTTCACTTCTTATGCAGTCACTTGCAATCCTCCGTGTACAAATCTGGAAGTTTGTACTGGACCTAACATGTGTGAATGTAAGACACTGCAATCTTGTTCTTTATAATACAATATTTCAGCAATTTTTGGTTTTATTTTTGTAAGTGCGTAACAGTGCTGGAGGAGACCCTCACTTTCTTGTCAACCTTTCTGACAACTCCAACTTGTGCTTCTCACTGCAAGGAGAACCGGGATTCACCTTCAACCTTGTCACTAGTGAAATCATAGTCATCAATGCTGTCTTCATAGATGCCCCACCAAGACTTAAGGACTGGACTACTGTCATTGGAGAGATTGGTAGATGATGTGTTTTTAATTTGTTTGCTTGTTATTCAGACATCCAGTGACCTACAAGAGAACTATATTGTACTTGACAATGTTTTTATACCTGTTTTCTTCTTCTTCAGGTGTGCTTTACCACCCTAAAGCTCGCTCTCATAGTGCTTCTGTGCTGAAGATCCACTTTAACTATAAGGACAAGTCCATCTATGTGTCGGGATATGGTGTGCTGGATGCAAAAAGTGTATCGAGTGTTGTTCTCGAAGGAGACAAACTAAATGTTCTCTCTGGAAATGTCACATACAACTGGGCATCTTCTGTGAGATCATGAAGCTGCACGTAACACTTTCTGACAGAAATTTTATCCCTGTACTCTTAAATATACAATGCAGGTTCTTGTATCAATTGGACATGAGCTGAAATTCAAGGTGTTCTTCAATCACGACAATCTGGATATAGTGTGGTCTGATGTGAGCAGCTTCAACCAGTCCTCACATGGCATTCTTGGTAAGTACTTGGTTTTAGTGGTGAGGTGCAGTCTGCAGTACTCGGGTAGTGAGTTCGATCCCTCCCATCCCCTGACATGTAGCTTTATCTTAACAATTATTTACATTATAATTTTGTGAATATCTTCTATGAATGCTTGTATACATTCATCCGAAAGTGTCCTGATTGTCAGCATTAATTTATTGCCTCAATTAACAAATGGCAGGAGCGAACTGTACTTTAGTGTTAGACTAATCGTAACTTTGTTGTGTTTGCCATGTGTGTGTGAGGATGTGTGATAGTTATAACTAAGTCTAGCACCCTGCGTTATTTCATGTTTGTTAATGCTAGATTGATTTCTACTGTACCAGTCAGTATCCACGTGTTCTTTGGTAGCTGTAGAAACAGTAGTGAGCTGATGTAGAATGCAATACCAACTGCATTCCACTTTTTAGGGGCTGCCGCAGGCAGCCCCTATATTGTTTTCATTTGGACTTCCGGTGTGTAACGCTCGTCCGATATATATGGATTTAAAGAAAAGTCTTATAATAGAGAATTTATATAATAGTAATAGAGAAGTATGAATTTATACAGGAATGAGTTATAGGAATTGTTTTGAAAACAATTGCCAAATATGGCAATTGTTTTCAAATCAATCGTTCAGTTACAATAAACAGTATGTTCAATGAGTGTTCAGCTGTGCAAGTGATTCGAGTGCGTGGGGCGGCAGCCCCTACGAGTTTTTAACTCGAATTACTTGTTCGAGTAATTTTTAATTTTGATGCTTGTGTTCCATTGTGTATCTGAAACTAAGGCTACACTTGGCAATGCATGTATCAACAACACAGTGTTGGGTGATTTGAACTGTACCTAGGTAACCTCATACAGGTTGCTAGACTAGAATTAATGCATCTTGCCCTTTCAAGGCCTTAAGCATATATTGTCATCGATAAGTCCCAGTTATTCAGCGATGGCAATGATAATTTACTTGAAATTAAATGTATAATATAATAATATATATATTATAGGCAACTGTCTATTTTGCCTGTTAGCTAGTTTTGCTCTAGCGATTAAATAAGCTTGTCTCAAATGTAGTAGGTTAAGATATCCCTTGTCCTTGCATCACAGGAAATACGTTTTATGCTCTATTCAATTTTCAGGTCAGTTCTTCAACAAAGGGACCAAGATAGACCAGGGCAAGAGACAGCTTGTACTTCCAAGTCGTTCTCCTATTCCAGTCATCCTAGAGGACCCCAAGCCAGAGGTAGACCACAAGAACCAGTGCTGGCATCCACAGACACCTGGTTATCAAGGAGAAGGGCTGCTTGAGGGAGACTACACAGAGTATGTTGTTGACAGTGTTTTTGCTGGGGATTTCAAGTACTCGCTGACATAACTGCAACAATCATAGGGCTAATTTCCTTTGTATTAACTTTGTTTATTTACAAGACTTGGCAACAGTTACAATAGTTAATGTTTATGTTCAATTAAGTTAAAATATTTGCAATTATTATATTACAAAAGCTGTTAATTATGTAATTATTTGGAAGTTCAACACCTAATCATACACCGGTATACATTTGGGACTCCTTAATCCAGCCACATTGAAGATGTTGGATTATAACAACTTAAGCTTTCAAGCTACACTTTTAGCACATTGGGTACGCATTGGTACCAGATGAGTAGCAAGGGTTCTGCATCATCAAGTTAGGGGTGAAGAGTCATGACTGTACTCCTCTTGAACAAATTTACAATGTTGGTCCATTGGTCCAAGGTAACCTCATATGCACTCTCTTTAACTTCATCGAACCTTATACGATCTATATACTTATCGTGTAGTCTGTACATGTAATAGACATGTCATGCATGTGGTGATCAGATTGCATCTCTGAATCAGAATTGGTGTGTGCACGTCCAAGAAATAGTGAACACGTCACGGGAACATTAAATAAAAATGTCAAACGTCATCAGAAATTTACTATGATGTGGCGATTTTCGTGCGTATGTATGAAGATAAACCACAAAATACCTAGTTTAACGACAACTAAAGCAACTAGAAGAGAACAGCTTACAATGAAATCAATTGTTTGGTCGCCTAAACTGTCCGTTGGCCCGAGGAATTAGAAGTCTTAGTAATACGCATTCTCGAACTGCATGGCGGGTAACGTTGTGAGAGAGAATATAGTCCCCCCGTGAATAATGTCCCCCCTGGATGTTTATCCCTAGTGAATAAATTAAATGTCCCCCTCAAGAAAATAGCACCCCTCCACATAAGCGCAGGGCACCATGTGCAGCAAGGATTGGCAGGAGATGGACAAGAAGCTTGATGAACTCTATGATAGAATCTTTCAGTTTCTTTCAAAAAAACAATAGCTCCTGGCTTCTCTAAAAACGAAAAAAGGGGCTTGAGAAGAGCACCGGAGCAATTTTAAATTTACACAAAGCAGGGATTGCTGTACTATATGGCAGAAGGACAGAGCACAAGAAGGCGAGTTCCTCTTTCAGGAAAAGAATGGCAAAGAATACTAGAGTCGTGTCAATCATCAACAAAAGGTAAATTCTGTAATTTATTATTATAATTCACTATATAAGAAGTAAATAATGTACCTTTGCTTTGAAGACAATGGTGCATGCTGATATGCCTACTAAGAATTTGGAAGTGCTGATAGGCATGTCTCATATTTTTGCAATTGGAATATTATACAGCAGGCCACCTTGGTTGAGACAAGACTTATAAGAAAATTAGTGCCCGTTTTTACTGGAAAACATTGTGGTCTGATGTTAAACAGTTATGTCAGGAATGCGAAGAATGTCAAACAGCTAACAGTGTAAAATTTCAGAAGTCATCCATCCCCTTACATGCGATCTCAGTTCAATCAAGTCTGGAATCAGTTTAATATTTGCATGCGCTTGCATATTTAATTTAATAATAGTAGTAAGTTACTTTGTTACATTTGTTGCCTGCACCTTGCAGGTGGGAGTTGACCTTGTTGGCCCATTACCCATGACACCTAGAGGGAACAGATTTGTCATTACCTTGGTTGACTTCTTTTCCAAGTGGCCTGAAGCTGAAGCACTGCCAGACAAAAAAAACACAAAAGCAGTACTATGATGAAAAGCATATGTCTGGAAATAGAATGGTAAGTCATGTGCATGTGTATACAGTCATATCTGATTTATTTGTCACTGGTTGATCTGGAAACCTAAACTCACTATTATACTGTACACTTTTGCTACATGCTTGACATGTATCTGCATGGTTCCTCTTCCCTTTATCTTTGGGACTCAGCCACTCATTGACAACTAAAATTTTGTTCTTTCCCGGCATAGTATTCTCACAGGTCTCTCAGTTTGTCATTCAAAGAAAATTGCAGCTGGTGTACTGAGTGCTGCTTGTAATTACCCATGCATGTGTAATCTCAATGACCATACATATGTAACTGCACATTCCGGCACATTTTTTCAGCATGCCCTCAGTACACTGTAAACAATCATGCAAAAGTATAATATTTTCATAATCATTATGCTAAGTAGTGATCTTGTTGTTTACTATACATAGATGGTGGGTTTGTTGGTTTTGCTGCGCAATAGTGCCCGAGATGGTAGGAAAGGGGACAAAATGAGTAAGAGATTGCTTGGACCTTATCGCCTCACAAACACAACAACAGGAATTTTTAAGAACTCCGAAGAAGCTGGTCAATGGAAACAGGTGTGTACAAGCACTGTACCACATAGAACGAAAAAAAGTTGACGTGAAGAGTTTTTATTACGTTTGTATTACGCCTTGATCACGGAGCTGATACGTGGTGATCACAGAGCTGATACGCCGTGATCACGAAAATTTGCGTTGTGATCACAGGAGCTCAGGACCATGATCCCGTTCCTCTACACCACAAGAAACTGCACTGAAGGCGATTAAACCTTACTTTGATGTCGATATGAATCCACACAATACGAAAATGATACAAGGACAATCGTGCACTGCACCGTTTCTCCTGAGTACAGTGTCAATTTGAAGCGGAAAAAATCCAGAAACAATAATTTAACAATATGAACGATTATTAAGTAGACTAAGTACTCTTCTCGAATGCATGCACCCTACAGTTAGGAGCATCATTCTGCGGATCATGTAGAACAGCATGAAGCGAGCAGCCATGTTATTTTCAGTATATTTCTGGATAATTTTGCGCACTAGTCTAACCATTTCCAGGAGAGCACGATCTGGCATATAGCTTATTTCCTTGCATCGCAGCAGCTAAAATGTGCCTGCTTGTTCACATTGAAGACGATGTCAATCCCTTTGCATAGCAACTATTGATTCATTGTTTAATATAATCAGATGATCAAGTGCAAAATTTATTTGTCCAGGCGATGTGACATCCACGCTTGGCTAGAGTAGAAGTCCTAAAGCTACAAAACGTCGTTGGTGAGATTACCTGTAGCGTGATAACGCCTCTTAGCGTAATACCGTTTTTCTTCTAAAGCATAATCACGTATCTATCACGGAGTGATCACTGAGCTCCTACGTCATGATCATGGAGTTTGTACATCGTGATTACGAAGCTCCTACATTGTGACCACTTTACTTCACGTAAGCTTTTTTTGTTCTATACCGTATATGCAGTGCCTGCACATTCCCCATTAAATTTTGCTTTAATTTAATCTTTGATTTAAGATACAAACTTCCACTTATTTGCTGAAACATACACATCTAAAAGCATATATATTATGTTGTATTCACAAGTATATACTTATATATTCTCTCTGATATGCTATTATTATACAGACTGAAGCCTTACTATGCCAAGTCAGGAAAGAAGTCAAAACTGAAAAGTATCTGCGTGGATGACAGTTATCTGTTTCAGCTATATTCAATTGAACATCCTCCATCCAATAAGATGAAATGGAACATTGATAGGTTTGTCTTGACTCATGACAAAATGGACGCCACTTTTTCACCTGAGCATAGATCTCTCACTCGTATCAGCACTTCCGTTTTACCAGTGCATTCGCCTGTGAGCAACTAATCCAGCTTTGTGAAACACCTTACACACAGTTTCAATTCATCTGAAACTGCCAGCACCTCTAATGGATTTTGAAATTCCCTTTCACCTGTGTATTCACCCACGAGCAACAAATCCATCTTTGGCAGCAAAATGGTGGCATGCTCTGGATGTAAGGCATGGTTTCACAAAGCATGCCTATCAGTACCGTCTCCCGCATTGCAGTCCAAGAATATGCCATGGTTTTGCCCTGAATGCAGCAGCTGCACCGGATGCTGAGATTGAAACATGCATGAAGTTGACATTTTGCTACAGTAACTGACTCCACAGTTCATGCATGATATTTATTGTTATACAGTAGAACCTCGCAATAAGACCATCCCCGGAAATAAGACCACCTCAGAATTAAGACCACTTTGTTGCATTCTGGAATTTCTCCTATAGT
>CAUJGJ010000318.1:667780-670280 GCA_963170055.1 Halisarca cf. caerulea | reverse complement strand
ATTATTTTACGCTAACAATGGGAGCTCTCTAGCAAAGATAAGAATAGTCTTATAAAATCAATCATGATCTGCGGAGCCACAATTCATCTTTGTTATGCACATAATGATTATACCCATGCATCATCACACACTTTATCACACTATCACACATTGTACCTGTAGAAGTGTCGAGCGCGACAGCGAGATGGTCACCGTGTCGATCACTTCTATCTGTTGAATTGAATGAATGAATAACCACGTGGCTAATAGATGTGCGCATGCGTGTTTACGTGTGAAAGAGTAAATACAGGAAATAATAATTAGAAGTACGTAATACGGACATAGAGTGTACACATCATGCAACAATGTACAACAAGAACATTACAAGTCCACCACAATACTCCCCCCCAGTGAGTAGGGCGAACGATCCATGCATGTTCTTGTAGCGAATAGCTGAGTGTTGATGTGCATAACGGAAATGGCGGATGTGCCAGCGTTGAAAATGGCGGATGTGCCAGTGTTGAAAAAGTGGCAAGGAGGCTGAGGCTGAGGCGAGTCCGAGCCGAGCTGGGGCCGAGCGAATGTGAGCTGTGGCTGAGCTGAAGCTGTGACCGAAAACGAGCTGGGCCGTGGCGAAGGACGAGGCCGAACATGTGAGAATGAGCCGATGTCAAAGATGCAGTGGTCGAGCTGAGGCGAGGTTAGAGATGTGCCGAGCTGAGGCGAGGCCGTGGAGATGTGCCGAGCTGAGGCGAGGCTGCAGAGATGTGCCGAGCTGTGGCGGGTATGAGGCAGTAGTGAGCCGAGCTCGAGGAGAAGCCTATCAGCCATGGCGCGAACTGAAACGAGCCGGCCATGGCGGAGGAGCTAAAAAATGAGGCGTGCTCTTGGTCGAAACGACCAGCGTCAGGGGTCACCAATGTAGAAGTGTCGAGCGCAACAGCGAGATGGTCACCGTGTCGATCACTTCTATCTGTTGAATTGAATGAATGAATAACCACGTGGCTAATAGATGTGCGCATGCGTGTTTACGTGTGAAAGAGTAAATACAGGAAATAATAATTAGAAGTACGTAATACGGACATAGAGTGTACACATCATGCAACAATGTACAACAAGAACATTACAAGTCCACCACATACCATCCTTCTTACACCTTTTCAAACTTTTGCATGCCCAAATACCTTGACCAAAGTTCACACACTTCACACTTTATAATTCTGCTCACACACCCGACTTTACATGCCATGCACTTTTAATTATACACAGCTGCACTCTTCCATGCACCTTATGAACAAGTTTATCATCACACCCCTTTCCACACCTTCCCATAATTAGCACAGCATCATGTACCTTCAATTATACCTTTCACTTTAAATTTTAAACATGTGATGTGTATTTTCAGTATAATATTATCGAAAGTTGGCTAATTAAGTAATTAGTGTAATGGTACACCAATTTGTGAACCCATAGAGATATATCATGCAACAGGTGTATATACCAGCTGCGAGACCACTGTGTGCTTTGGTACAAAAGTTAATCGTATCTATAAGGAAAATTTGTATTATAGTAAAAGATGACAAAACCTCTTAGACTATATGTTCAGGTCAAAGCGATCGGACTGCTTGCTGTAATTACAGTTATTGTTGTCACAGTTGTCACAGTGGTGAGTTTGCTACTATTCAACGAACACCATAACCAGTTTACAGTTACAGTCTTTACCAGCATACCCCCCTCCCCAAATCATGGCCACTATAAGTTTACAGTGGACCATCATAGTGAAAATTTACCTTCGCAGCAAGAGGCTAGATCCAAGATCATACATGACAGTTTAAAGGAAGAAATTACCATGCGTAGGGATTTAAGTTTGCTGAATAATAACGAACAAGATGATCAGCTAACGGTAACTACAGTCGAGTATAATAAACACAATAACCAGTTAAGGATAGCCTCAGCCCAGTCTAAGACACACAGTGACCAGTTACCGGCTACTTTCCCACCAAACCACGGCTTACATTTTGTGACATACCATCACAGTATTACTTTGACTTCTCAAAAAGAGGCTACCCCCAAGATAAATGACAGAGTAAAGGAAGAAATGTATGTTTTGCGGAAGAATTTACAACATCCGCTAGTGACCAACATGCACATCATTGCAGCAAATAATATACCCTTTTAAAGAAATCCTTGAGGAAGGAAGGTGTTGGAGACGATAAGGTTAGCATTTATGATAATGGTAGACCACCAACAATGAAACAAGTCTTCCAATATATCAGTGACCACTTGATGAATAAAATTGTGGTAGTTTCAAATGGTGATATTTATCTTGGAAGTGGGTTCGACAGACTAAACCATGCAATCATGATTGAGCAAAGAATCATGTATACCTTGACAAGACATCATGCACCAGAGAGTAACTGTACTGAAGGAGGGGCTCTTTGTAGCACAGCTTATTATGGATCACATGACACATTTGTTTTCATTTTGAATGAACCCATTCCAAGTGATGTGCTGGATGAAC
>CAUJGJ010000318.1:635280-650280 GCA_963170055.1 Halisarca cf. caerulea | reverse complement strand
TGTGCTACAAAGAGCCCCTCCTTCAGTGCAGTTACCCTCTGGTGCATGATGTCTTGTCAAGGTATACATGATTCTTTGCTCAATCATGATTGCATGGTTTAGTTTATTAAACCCACTTCCGATGTAAATATCTCCATTTGAAACTATAATGATTTTGTTCATTAAGCGGTCACTGGCATATCTGAACACTTCCAACATTGTCGGTGGCCTTCGATTATCATGAATAATAATCTTTTTATCATCAATCTCTTCCTTCCTCAAGGCTTTCTCCAAAAGGGTCTTGTTTGCTGCAATGACGTGTATGTTGACCACTAACGGATGTTGCAAATTCTTACGCAAAACAAACATTTCTTCTTTTAATCTGTCATGTACCTTCAAGGTAGTGTCTTTCTGAGAAGCCAAGGAAATACTGTGATGGTATGTCACAAAATGAAGGCTGTGGTTCTGTGGGACAGTGGCTGTTAACTGGTCATTGTGCTCTTGGAATTGTAGCCAACTCACTACTGTATACGTAACAGCAATAATTGAAATTAAAAAAAACAAAGCTAGGACCCGCAATTTCTTCATCTTCATTATCCTGCATCAGGAATAATTATACTCAACAACATTTATAAGAGAATTTTTAAGGTGAATGTGTGCAGGTGTACAATCGTGTTTGAACAGATGATATTTAACCTAAACCATTTCCTACAAAGCTTATTTGCATTAGTTAAACATAGACCCGCTAAACTTACGTAGTTTAGAGTGTCTATGATTTGAGCTATTACATACTGTTGGCTATGCTCAAAAAATTCAGATCTGGGCAGGGGATGGGCCCCCTAAATCTGCCCCTGCTCACTAAAGCAGGTTATTTTCCAAACCTTCCAATCATTATCTATAGACACATGCTGCTAAGTCTAGATCTTCCAACTGATTTCATAACATTTCAAATGAAATTTGTAAACAATGCTCGTTTAGATGCCAGTCCTCACCAAGCAAAGCAATCTACAAGTTTATTCTCTCTCTTTAAAGGTGGATT
The DNA here is from genome assembly GCA_963170055.1 of Halisarca cf. caerulea. Classification (NCBI taxonomy): domain Eukaryota; kingdom Metazoa; phylum Porifera; class Demospongiae; order Chondrillida; family Halisarcidae; genus Halisarca; species Halisarca cf. caerulea. Next base: position 649,262 of record CAUJGJ010000318.1, on the reverse strand, counting down.
TAATGAAAGACTACTCTTCTCACCTCTAGGTAGATGCTTGTCTGGGATGTAAGGTGTCGGTGCTCTTCCCTTGGTCTCTGGTTTTATAACTCCTCTTCACAATTTTGTTTCAACTGTGTTTTGTTGTTTGTTTATATGTTTCTGCTCTCATGTTATTATGTACCTATTGTTCCTCTGTGGTAATGTTAAAATTTTCCGTGCATGTTCCGTGTTTCAAGTTGCCCTGTGGTATGCTGTTTCCTGGTTAAGTCCGACCAATAGGGTATTCAATACGACAGTTGTAATCGGTGGTTTTACTGTATAAGAATGAGTATATGGATCCTTCTCCATGGCCCTTGGTTGCGTTCCTCTTGCTCCCTTTACCCACTTTCCAACAGCTTTTTATCACCACCACCTCCTACTACTTCTTCCTCCTCCCCATATGTCTTAACATGTCGTCTTCTTCAATTGATTCATCAGATTCTCTTTCCTTGGATATCTCCCAGTCTATGATGAATTTTATTCTCCTTGTTCTACAGGTCTGCTAGTTATCTACCTCAATATCGGAAGCCTTTGCCTTCATATTGATGACCTTAGGTGCATGGCTGTCAAATTGTACTTCTAATTTATCACCCTAATAGGATTGCTTTGTCTGATACCTGGCTTGACCATGCACTCTGTTACGATGATGTACCGCAGGTATGTTATGTCCGATTTGGACATAAACAAAAATGGCCGCCGTTATCGAAGTAGTGAAATCAATCGGTCTGTTTTGCATGTGCACGAGTAGTGATGCCAAGAAAACGCTTTGTATTGTTTCTTAAGCATATCTACTTTGGATCTGAGTGTTTTAGATTCTTGTGGAGAGACACGAAACTTCGTGTGACGAGTTTTTCTAACTGTATAAGAAAACATAAAAATGCAAAAACGCGGTGGTAGAAACTTAGGCTTTTGGACACAAAACTGGGCTCGAAAGAACACACAGATATCGAACTTCTTAAATCCGAATCAGGGTCTTTAGGCTCCACTGTATGGCTGTTATGTCCAACGATTTGTGCAAAATTCTAGGGTGACCAGTTATAATCCGTTGGACATAAAGCAAACGAAACAACGTACAAAGACCCTGATTCGGATTTTAGGGGTTTGACCCTTTGGGGACAATACCTCAAAGTTTCATGCTGAGAATCGGAGATTACTACCACCGCGTTTTTCGATGAAGTTTTCTTGTGGTGAAAGTCATCTTCCTTCGGTAAAGTCACGTGACATCACATGCAATTCTAGCTAGGGCATAGACTGAGGTCTATGGCTAGAGTTGTATGTGCTCGCGTGGTGAAAAAACGTTTCAGTGCAAAAGGCGGAGATCTGGATGATGGCTTTTAAACCTTATAAAGTGGGTTTGAAATGAACGTAGGATCAATATTAAATTTTATATTTTCACCGCGTATACTTTTTAATTCTATACTCCTTGGCTGTTATGTGCAGCCTTTTGTGGCTTTCCAGCCAGAACAAGACAAGAAATAGTGCGGCATATCTCGAACGAAACAATCAATCAAAAGTATACGCAGTGAAATATAGCTTTACCTTTTAGAAATCCTCCTTACATTTTTGTAGTCATGGACCGCCATTTGGATCTCAGCCTTTCACAAAGAAATTTGCCCCGAAAAAGGCTTCTCTCAAGGCCAATTCAACCATACGATCTTACGTAGCTCCGTGGTTCTAAACGATCGAAGAAGTTGGAAAAAGATTGTCAACTTTCCTCGACGTCGAATCTTCCCTTCCAATATCCAGTTGTACTTAAAATCGGCGTACATTCTATCCAACCTGCCGAAGAAAGCGTTAACATCCGAAAACTAATGCTTAGAATTTCGAGAATAGAACGTGCTGTGTAAAGTTGGGTAGGGTCTGGTGCTTCTACTTTCTTGTAGAGGCTTTTCCTAAGCTGATTCACGTTACTGGCACATGACCAACCCACGCAATTCAGTGGTAATGAAATTCATAACGTGAAAACCACAAAACGCCCATGTTTTGGCTAGATTCGGACATAACTTACCTGCGACTGAGAATCATACATGGGCTGCAATCTCATTAGTAGAGATTGCGATCGCCAAGTTGGTGGAGGTAGCCATCTACTCATGTGACCATCTGCAAATCAAACCTATTTCTATCCAATGTGATATCACCTTGGCTTTGGAATCCCTATGGATACTTGTTAGAAGCAAATCCTGGTCATCTCATTTTGTGTCAGGATGCTTGTACCGTCCACCTAGCTGTTCTATAATAGCCTCTGTAAATCATGTCTTTTCAGATTCAGAATTAGACGTACATGGCTCTTTCTCTAAAGAGCAACGTCATTGTCTGTGGTGATCTGGACATTTATCCCAATGGATGGTGTCCAAGGCTTTCTTCTCAGACCCAACATATCTATGCGAGTCCATAATAATTGTATATATATACATAATATAATATATATATATATATATATATATATATATATATATATATATATATATATATATATATATATATATATATATATATATATATATATATATATGGTAGTCGAGGATTGAAATCGCATTTTAGTTGGGTTTGACAAAATTCGTTTTTTCACATTTTATGATTCAACAGGCTTTCATTTAGGTTTGTACAAAGTTTTGAAGGGAAACGTCCATTTATTGCGAAGTTACAGGTCCTAGAACGACTCTGGGTATATACGCAATCTTCTTGGACGCCATTATGAATATTAATGATGTAAGGAAAATGGACTCCGCAAGGCACTGCGCGTGGAGTAGAACAACGATTATGCCAGATGTTCAGAACGTTTTAGTATTATAGTTTTCTAAAATAGTTCCAAAGTACCAAGAATTAGTAATATTTGTTTATTTAATCTTTTTATTGTTTGCAAAACTGAGTATTGGTGTAAGACTTCCACCTGGAGGGGACCCTCCTGTACTAGTGGATTGCAATTGATATTTGCATAATTATACAGTGTACATGTTTGTCTGTCATACATCTAATGTGGACAATTAAGTACTGCTAGTCAAATAACTGCTGGCATGTGTACATGGTACGACATAAATACATGGCACATACATGCATAATAGAAGTAAAACAGATGCAAATAGTAAAGGAAAGAAGATAGAAAGATAGAGAGAAAAGATCATCTGAGAGTATATGGATGTGTCTGAACTAGAAAAACGTCGCTCCAAATTCCAGAATCTGGAGTGTGCGCTATACGTGGCTCTTTCCTTTCAAAAAGTTGTCTACACCGTTTCACGTTGGGGATTTCTCTTCAAAGAAACATATTGGACTGGACTTCAAGTGGAGGACAGAAGTTGCATAGTATTCTATTGATTAATGCAATGTTTTTTTTTTTTTTTTTTTTTTTTTTTTTTATAGAAGGGTTAAGGTCACAGGAGCACACACACACATACATACACACACTCACAAAGATCACACACGTACACACACACACACACACACACACACACACACACACACACACACATACACACACACATGCACACACACACACACACACACACACACACACACACACACACACACACACACACACATACATACACACACACACTCACAAAGATCACACACACACACACACACACACACACACACACACACACACACACATACACACACACACACACACACACACACACACACACACACATGCACACACACACACACACACACACACACACACACACACACACACACATACATACACACATACACTCACAAAGATCACACACACACACACACACACACACACACACACACACACACACACACACACACACACACACACACACACACACACACATACACACACACACACACACACACACACACACACACACACACACACACATGCACACACACACACACACACACACACACACACACACACACACACACACACACACACACACGTACACACACACACACATACACACACGTTACACACATACACAGAGACACACACACAGACAGGCACATGTTATACTAGCAATAACTTGTAAAACCACAGCCTGTAGTGCGGGCCATATTGTAGTGGCCCCCATGTGCTCAACTTGCATGGGCCCAATTTTGGGTTATAGACATAGTCTCGTTCCCAGCCCCACTTCCACCGCCCCTGGCTCTTGGAACGAGACTAAAGTGCAGGATACTATGTATGGATTTCTGAGGGGAATTTCGATTCCATTAGTGGAGAGGATGACGGGGGACGACGGGGATGACATATCAACTCAGGAAGCCCCGACGTATTTGAAGTAGAATGGTTGGTTTCCACCCAAAAGAGCCACGATTCTTAGGTAAGTGTCCTACGTTTTCTCATACTAGTGATTATTATTATTATTATTATTATTATTATTATTATTATTATTATACTTTACAGTCACAGAACTGTGACTGATGGTCTAACACCACAGGCCGGTGTAGCCATAACTGAGGGGTTGACGAGTGGAGAAAAGGATGGCGTATGAGTGTGAGTGTAATGATAAGGTGTGAGAAACGTGAAAACTGGCCGCATGAAAAGAAAATGTATGTTTAACTTGTGTGCTCATTGTAAATACAGAAAGAAATTTATGCAAGTGAATAAATTAAAATGAGATCTGATTTTAAATAGTGTGAGAGGAGTTACAAATTAACGCACAGATCAAGACAAGTGGTAGTTATAACAGGGACAGACAAAGTGAAATGAACATGGAGAGGTTGAATTGAACTTGGTTATAAAGTGGTTCCTGAAAAAGTTGATTAGTTGAGTATTGATAGCATGTAGTGGTAATTGGAGATTGATAGATGGTAGGGCATTCCATAGGTGTGCAATTCTGATGAAATAAAAGTGACAAGCTTTAGATGATGTTCTATACTTTACTATAGTAGTTTATGTTGTGAGGCAAATCTTGTGGTAGATGGGGAGAATTGGACAAAGTCAAAAATGTTTACCATTATGGTCTGGCGATTGTAGGCATTTGATGAAGAATAGGATATCTTGCAATTCGTACCAGTACATGAGGGGTAATAGATTGAGAGTGATGAGTCTATCTTTGTAATGTGATGTGTAATCGTTTAGGATAAATTTGGTAGCACGTCGCTGTACATTCTCCAAAGTTACGATATCTTTGATCAAATACGGTCTCCAAAGTTGTGAACAATATGACATCTTAGAGCGGACTAGTGAGAGATATAGTGATTTGCGTGTTAGTAATGAATAGGTGGATCCATGGTAGGCATGAGCCAATTATGCGCACATAATTGCATGAATGATAGGTACCTCTGTGAATCAGGAATAATTCGCAAATAATAGGGAACATTCTAAAATTTGTAGCACAAAATGGCCAACCAGGTCAAAATGAAGCGTGTTTCCTTCCTTTTTAAATGGCTGTTTTATTTCACAGTAGGAACTATTCCCTTAAGAATGCGTAAGACCACACAATTCATGCTGCAGTGAGTATAAATAATGTTGATTCTTCTGTCTAAGTTGTCACAAACATGATTCTTTACAAGTGGGAAACTTTACCGATAAAGCTACAGAACATAGAACCTCATCTAAGGAAGGCATTGGAGCTGAATAATGGGGTGTGCATTTGAGAATAATAGGTGGAGTTTGGACAAATAATTGAATAAAATAATAGGTGGTACTTGGTGAATAATTGGCTCATGCCTAATCCATGGAGAGTTTGTTTAATAAAGTTTAAGGATCGATAAGCAGCATTGCACATAGATTTGTATTGAGCAGAAAACAAAAGATTATCCAAGACAATTACTTCTAGATCACGATGGTTTTCTTTGGATGGAATTGGTGTTGAGTTTATTTGATAGCATTGGGCTGTTGTGTGCGATAGGCCAAGTCTGACACACACACATTTGTTCAGGTTGAGTTGAAGTTTCCATTCTTGGCACCACATGCTTACTGAATCAATATCTTTTTGAATATCTGCAAAGCTCATTATTGATTTAAAGAATTTAGTATCATCTGCAAATAAGCATGTTGAAGAATTTAGAATGGAGAGAGGTAGGTCATTAAATGTAGATCAGAAACAAAAGTGGGCCTAAGATACTGCCTTGTGGTACACCAGATAAAATAGGAAGGAAACTAGAAGAGGCGCCATCCATTTCTACATAGTGTAGTCGATTGGTAAGATAATCTTTGAACCAGGACCATAGAGGCCCTACAATACCAAATTGCCAAAGTTTATGCAAAAGGTCTGGGTGAGGGACTGAGTCAAATGCCTTTTTGAAGTCAAGGAATATGACATCCACAGGATTACCTTGGTCTACAGATTCATAGATCTGGGAATATGATGCCAGTAGTTGTGTTGCACATGAGTGACCTTTTACAAATCCGTGTTGGTGATTAGATATATGTGAATACACAAAGTTCGACATTTTGTTGAAAATTATGGATTCCAAAACTTTAGATATAATAGGCAGTAGTGAGATTGGCCGATAATTTTCAATGCAGGATCTGTCGCCTGATTTGAAAACTGGACAAATTTTGTGGATTTTCCATAGGTTTGGGATGCATTTGTTGACAAGACATTGATTAAATAGATTAGTGATTGGGTGGAGAAGTGGGTCGATAAAATTCTTTAATAGATATCCAGATATTTCATCATGGTCACAGGTCTTGGAGACATCTAAGTTAGATAGTGCAATGGTGACGTCTTCAGTGTCAATAGTGATGAGACTTAGGTGGTGAACTGATGCTGGTAGACTTTCTTCGTTTGATAGTGTAGCATTTGATTGAGTGAAGATAGAATTGAAGAATGTGTTAAAGGCTTCTGCTTTGGTAGGTGATAGATTGGTGACGAACAATTTGGGGAATGGAATGAGATGATGAGGTGTGCTTGAGGTAATTGTATAGCTTTTCTGGATTGTGATAAAACATGTTGATTAGCCTGGTTTCATATTCCTGTTTGGCTGTTTGTAGCTGGGCTTGTAAGCTATGCTCTAAGAGGGATAGTTTCTCGAGTTGATGTGGGGTAGGATTCTTTTTGATTAGTCTTTTTAATGAGCGGATTACATTAAGGCTATGTCTGCTCTCAGGTGTGAAGTAGCGAGGTGAGGACTTGTGGATTGTTATCTTTGGGATGAAATTAGAGCATGCTTCATGTAGTACATGAGATAAAAATGACCAAATTGTATTGACATCTGAGGTGGCAAGATTATCGAGGTTAACGTTTGACAAATAATGCTGCAATCTATTATTGTCTGCTTTTCAATAGAGAAACTTTTTGCATTTTGTGTGATGTTTGCTAGTTTTGGAGCTATCAGTACAGTCAATTTGGAATGTGATTAGGTAATGATCAGACGATGGCTGTTGCGAGGGGGTGATTGAAATGTTGCAAATTTTGTCTGGGTGATTGGTGATAATAAGGTCAAGTGTGTTACCATGTATGTGGGTGGGTTCAAGGACAAGTTGTAATAGATTCAAGTTGAACAATGATTCGCAGAACATATTGCTTGTTGGTGATCTGCCATATAACTGTTCCCAATCAACATCAGGTAGATTAAAGTCTCCAACAAGAACAAGGTGAGAATTAGGGGGAATTACGTGTAGGCATGTGATAATGTCAGTAAGATATTGTTCAGAGCAATTTGGTGGAGCATATATACAGCAGAGATAAAGAGGCGTCTGGTGTGTGGGCATGATCTCAACCACTAAAAGTTCTACTACTGGGGAGATGTAAAAGATTTTAGAAGGAATACTCCTCCTCCATGGGATTTCCTGTCATGTCGATAGATATTGTAGTTACAAGGTAGGATTTCTTTGTCATAGATTGAATCGGTCAGCCATGTTTCTGTGATAGCAACAATGTCAAAAGATTTACTGTAAACTAATGATTGGAAGGGGGATAGTTTGTTTTTTAGACTGCGTGCATTCCATAGAGCTACTGATAAAAATTATGGTGATGATTGATTGAGGTCTAGGTTTGTTTGTCAATTTGATTGCGGAAGTGAAGAACGGGGTGTGGGCTGTATTGAGGCAGCAGATTCACCATCATGCTCAGAATCGGAGTCAGAATCTGACTCAGTAGTAGAGTCGATATCGGTGGAGCGAATGAAAGAGCCTTGTGAGGCCGTGCCGTGTAGTTTGTTATCAATGTAAAGTGATTGTGTTCTAATGCTCATTTTAATTGTACTTGCTGCAGTTCCTGAATCAATCAGAGCTCTTCGCTCTTTGTGCAGAACGGATTCTACTTTTCTTTCCCATGGCGAAAGCTGGGGTTTGATGGATACACCGGGGATCTGAGAGAGGTTTTTCCTATTTGCCAGGATTTTGGAGACGTCTAAGGCACGAGCAAATCTAAGTAGAATTGGTCGACGCTTACCCTCAGAATATCTGCCCAACCGTGTACAATCACGAATGGGGTCAGTGGAAACTTCGTTGCTGATTTTCTTTACGGTTGCTGTACATTAAGATAGGTCATGTTCAAATTGAGCATTGCGGTTGGTCCCTTTAGAGTTTTCGGGTATTCCGTAGATGACGAGGTTGAATTTTTTGTCGATTACGTTTGGCGGTGAAAGGCTGTTACTTGTTGTGGTTTGTGGCGTGCTGTTGGATAAGCTGGGATTTTGCCAAGAATTGCTGGGTTTTGTAGACTGGGCTGTGGCAGTTGCATAGGTTTTGGGGGTCGTGTTTGTCGGAGATTGTGCTTTCATGGTCTCAATTTCCTTCTTAAGAGATTCTATGCTGGATTTGAGGCTGGAGATTACAGTAGCGTTGGTTTCAATTTGACATTGTGGGCAATAAAACTCGCTATTGAATCAGTGACAATTCGGAAACGTACTCTGGAAAGACCCGCGCAGCGCCTGTGAAGCCAACTTTGACATTTGCCATCGCAGAGCACTGCATCATCTCCTACGTTTGTCTTAGAGCGCTCATTGATGTTTTCATCACATATGGTACATGCAGACATGGTATGGCTTACGTTGCTTTTGACCTTTTGAACTTTCTTTGTCCCTTTGACCTTTGCGCTCTCCGCCATTTCTTTCTTGTTCCTTCTGATTTCTTTGTAATTTTGACAAAATGAGCTTCTATTGAGCTAATTTAAAATTTAGCTGTACGTTTCTACGTTATTGCAAAGGTAGTGAATATTTGGTTATGTGGAAGGGATATCCTGAAGAGGGAGCCACATGGGTACACCAATCAAGCATTATTACTTCTGACTGTATCACGTGAGTGGCATATACTGACTTTTCAGTAATAATTTCAGTCTTACTGGATTTTTTAAATATGTTGTAGAAATTTGAGCATCCCCAGCCTGACCATAGAGCATTTTTAGACTTTATGGTAGTAGACTAGGATTAGCTTATGATAGGGATGATCTTTGTATATTGTGCACTTTTGAACTCATCTGTTCTTTCTGCATACATTAAACACGGTATTTGTTATGTTGTAGATCTCCCATCGCACATGATCGAAACACAGTATTATACCCACACACGTATACAAGGTGTCAACTGACTCACATTTCACTGCAACTAAAAACCCAATAGTTGTTTCAGGAGATTGTGTCAGTTCATTTTGCAAGGAAACTCAATCATCAATAATTATTGTAACAATTACCATTAACAATATTGTTGTGCAAATTCAATTCACTAGAAGCTACGATTTCAGAGTTCATGCTCGCAAGTACTAATATCACCAATAACTACGGGACTGGCATATATTGAGCTGAAAGGTGAAAGAGCTTAAATATATTATCTGACAACCTAGCTGGACACAGTGTACTTTACTGTCGGAGAATATTATGAAATCATGATTGGATTCCGAATTCTATTTAATCGAAACTGGCATTTGGAGAATATGGCTTGAAGCACTGATGCCGGGATTAACATGCAAACTATCAGTCAGTCATGATCTCTTTAGTAGTGAATTGCGCTACACTGTAATTTTTTTGAGGGTAAAACTGCTTGCTTGCCTGAATATGTACAGCTGCGGTAATTCTTCATATTTGCTATCAGTTGACCATTACGCGTACATACACTGACATAGTCGGTTTGAAGCCACCTTACATTGGCCGGGATTATATTCAACCCTAGTATCCCATTCATTTTGTCAAAACAATAATTATTGCAGCTGCCATTTTTAATTATATTATTATGGTTCAAATTTATTGTGTACTTTATTCATATCCAGCTGACATCCTCCTGCATATAATAATATTCATAGGCCACCAATCAATGCATAAAACTGTTTTTACCATATTATATACATGTGCATGTGCGATGACTTGCTCAGGATAAGTCAGGAGATTGTAGATTGTGTGGGATAATTTGCATACACAAATTTTATAGCTGAGGTGTACATGCCGGATTGGTGTCGGAAGAAATTCCCAGTCTATTTAATACAGACAATGGAACAGTTTGCATGAGAAACAGAATATTGCCCGATGATATCCTTTCAGATTCAGCTCTCACCAGGACAATGGCGATATTTACAACAGTATACACTGTACACAGTAATGAGCTATCAGTGGGGCCTGCAGCTATGATCAGCATTCCTCTAGTGCAACTGAACATCTGAAAAATGAAAAAGACTCTGGTAACCAACTACAAGTCCGATGGCTAGAATTTCAGCTATGAGAAAAGCAAGGTATATACATGCGCATGCAGTGATGCATTGTTTCATACTAAGATCTATTATAATTAGACCATGGTCCAATGAGTATTCTTTTCAGTTTTGACAAATTTATAGAAGAAAGTGCAACGTCCCAAGATGTAATTTCTCAAGAGCTACTACAAGAGTCTTCTACATAGTGCAAAGACCATGCCATTGGAGAGCTGGAGACACTCTAGGTTTGTTTAAATTTATATACTACAGGAACTGTAACTGTTCACTTTAGCGTACTTGATACTCACAAAACGTAGTGTACATATTTACGTATTTCAATAGATCTATCAATTTGAAACTACTTCTGAATCATTGCAAAGACAGTCGACTATATCAACCCAGGAATAGGACAAGTCATGTTGGCGTAAGCAAGAGGGTGTCATTCTAAGGTGTATACAGGCTGTGAAGAGGGAGACACCAGCTGCAGAGAGTTCTATTTGAGTGAGCAGCTCCTCATTCAGACTATATTATTCTATTTATAGTAAGGCATGCATGTAAATGTCATGTGGAACAAAGTTTAATATTAGCATTTTGCATATTAACTTGAAGTTTCATGTTTGTTTTTATGATGTATAACATACTGCTAATACTACTTTATTCAATTTATTGTAAAATTTACATTGTCACAGTGATAATATGTATGACATTGTGTTAATCCCAAAGCTTTATGAGCAAAGTGCAGCCTTAAACGCAACTTAAAGCTACATTAAAGATAAGTCAAATTAATATTAAATTAATAAGTCACATTTTACAATATTCAACTTTAAGGAATATATATAATGTAGCTTTAGGTCAAAGCTCAAAGTGGGTATTTACTGCCTTTAATTAAAAGCAGGCTGAGCTTAAACATGAACTTAGAGGTGAACTTTACATTCTACTTTTAATTTTAAATTAGTAAACTTAACTTAAAGTCACCTTTAAGGCATATGCATTTGTATACAGTTAAAATTAAAAAATTACCAGTGATATATATATATATATATATATATATATATATATATATATATATATATATATATATATATATATATATATATATATATATATATATATATATATATATATATATATATATATATATATATATATATGTATAGTAATATATAGTAATGTATATATATATATATATATATATATATATATATATATATATATATATATATATATATATATACATACATATTATGGAGTACGGTAGTACTCCATATGTAGGATTGACACGGAAAAAACATGGCCGCCATACATTAGCGCAAATTTTGTTTTCGTCTGAAAACTAACGATACAGTACAGTTAGTAACATTTAAAAGTGATATTGGTACCTTTTGACACACTAGCTATAAGATGAAGTAGTTTAAACCCTTCGTAGGCCAATTTCTTTAAAGAACTTTGCAATTTTAGACGAAAATGTATGGCTACGCAACACCAGTACCATTTTAAGATTCTTCTTCTTCTTCTTCTTCTTCTTCTCGTCGTTTTTTCGAACTGGGCTACAGGTCGCTACGAAGGGTCCAGAAGTCTCATCTTTCGCCAGTGAGCTTCGATTGTTAGCGCGAAGTGCCTTTTGTAGGTTTTGAAGCAATACCTACACTTCTAAAGCGAGAAAAAATTTAATAGGCAAATCCCATACATTCGCCGGATCAGCCATTTTCGGATCGGCGAAATGGCTACGCGAGACTAGACATACGCGTACGTGCACAAGGAACCTTGAGCAGCCGCAGTCGTGACTGTGTGAAAGCGTCCAAGTGATTTGTATAAGCGAATTTTCGGGTGGGTTTCCAGATGATCAGAACTAGTATGATTGCGCTGCGTAATTAATATTCTGGTGCTAGTGCAGTTTATACTTAGAGCCAAAGTCGATTTCTGTGTTGTGTTTCGTGCATTAATACTGGCTATTATATAAGACAAGTTAAAAAGTATCCAAGTTTGCCCAAATATCAGTTCCACACTAAATGTTCTCAGTAATGCGTGTATCTGAGTTTGAATGACATTGTGTTGGATGTTATTTACTCCATGTATTACGGGATGTAGGAATTTGCACAGTGCACTCAGTCCAACTAAACTCTGTCTAGCCCTATACCCGTCTAGCCTCATGTATGTGTAGCCCTATGCTCATCTAGCCCTATGCTCATCTAGCCCTATGCCTGTCTTGCCCGGCTCACCTAGCCCTCTACCGGTTTTGCAACTTACCCTTGTTCCAAGTATTTTTGGAGAATCCTTTTTTGATGATGGCTTTTTGCACAATCCTGTGTCAATTCTACATCCTTTTACCATTTTAAATGGATTTTATACACCCTATATATAGAATAGTTCACCTGTGGAATGGACTGCCACATGTAAACCCACTTGTCCCCTACACCCAATTAAAGCACAAATTAAAAGTCTTGTTCTAGAATCACATTGTACTTCATTTCAATCCCAATCATCCCAGGACTGTACATATCATTTTATCTGTCCCTACTCATCCTGTCACATTAGATAAAATTGTACTCATCCTAATACACCACAATTTAATTTCTGTACTTATATTGACCCACATGCAAGCATTCATTTTCATTTCGTGCTTCTTTTCCCACTGCATGAATGAACATTCTCCTGGTTTACCTCATGCATGTTGTTAATCTCTCTTGTATTTATTCTCTGAGTCACAATACACATAATATTATGTGATATGCACCTTTCCTTCAGGCTACACCAAATTATGGTGTAAGTCCTTCAGTTACCACCATGCAGTGACTGTTTAAAGTTGTAATATTATTGTGTGTGTGTGTGTGTGTGTGTGTGTGTGTGTGTGTGTGTTGTTACTATGCTTAGAACACATTGTGCTACCTCGCGCTGATTGTAGTTACCACGTGTTCTATGGAATTGAATTATGGAAACCTGAACAATTCCATTGTACAAGATATAACAACAGTACCACTGGTAATTTTGTATTGAAAAAGTATATGCGCAGGGTTTCTTTTAGGGGGGGGGGCAGGGGGGGGGGGGGCATTTGCCCCCCCTTGGAAATTTCTTGCCCCCCCTTGAAAATTTGGGATGGTAATATTTTATAAGTTGTAATGTTAATATTTAATATGTTTAAGTAGGATCATTACACTGATATCCACATCTAAGCACCTTAAGTCTATAGTTTCTGATCTTGACACTATATTGGAATTCTCTCTGCTTGGCTTGCAATTGTGTAATAATTGCCTTATAATCCATCCATTACAGGAAATTTTGTCGCTGTTTGTTTCCCCTACACAGTAGCATGAGATAGACTAATTTCCTGTCATCTTATTAAAATAAAATTTGTGCCTTATATGGCAGTGACCATGTACGTACCTCCACTTATCAAGGAAACTTGTAAAGGTCGAAGATGTTG
>CAUJGJ010000318.1:595280-630280 GCA_963170055.1 Halisarca cf. caerulea | reverse complement strand
CTGTTAACTATTCAATATTATTAAAACATTTAATAATATTCTCTCAGTTTTAAAACCAAACCTTCTACTGAGGCCATTTTTGTGTTTTTAAGAAACCCACGTAATGACCTAATTGTCACGTGGTGTAGAGTGAAAATGACATCAACCTATATACTTGGTGCTTCATCATCTATTCAAAGTCCTCAAATCCATCATAAAAGGCAGGCTGAGCCTGTTTTGTAGGGTTTTTGCAGCTAAATGACCAATTATAAGAACTCCCACTCCTGTTCATCACAAGTACTATTTCAGAATCATTAGTATTATTTTGTTATGTTAGCTACATGTACATTTTTGTGTGAAGCAAATAAGACCATGACACATGCATGCAATACAACTGATCTCTTGGCCTCACCACTTTCATAATGCTTTGTATATACTCCTCCGATGTCACACGGACACACACACACATGCACTCACACACACACGCACACACGCACACACACACACGCACACACGCACACACACACACACACACACACTCACACACACGGCATGCACACACACACACAAACACACACAAAGTCACACACCCACCCGACCACCCACCCACACCCACACACAAAGTCACAAACCCATCCGACCACCCACCCACACACCCAGCCACCCACCCACACAAGAACACACACCCACACACCCACACACACACACACACACACACACAAACACACACACACACGCACACATACACACACACACACACACACAAACACACACACACACACACACACACAAATACACACACACATATATACTGCACTAAAAGAGCCTGTTTACAGCCTTGTTATCTTTCTGTGTGTTCCACATTACCACTACGATCACAAGCTTTGGTAACTTGCAGAACAACTCTGTTTAAAAGCAATAATTTTCTTACAGCGATGATACCTGAGACATCGTAGCCTTAGGATACAGAGTGAATTTCCTTGTTGTCTCACCGCTGCAAGTGTTATGATAACTATTATGATAGCTATGAATCTATTTAAGTGCCTATGAATTTCATTCCTCATCCAGCAGGCCCTATATATTATTCTATTATAGTATTATTATAATAATATATATGTATATATATAAATATATATATATATATGTATGAATATATATATATAATATATATACATATATGTATATATGTATATATATGTACAGTGGGCCCTGGTTTATCCGACCACGTTTGTTCCTCATGAAATGTGACGGACAACCCAGGTTTTGGATAAATCAGGGTAAATAATACACGGAGCGGCGGTGGTGATTCACAGCAGAGTGTCGGATAAATGAGGTTTTTGGATAAACCAGTGTCGAATAAACCAGGTGTGACTGTATATATATATATATATATATATATATATATATATATATATATATATATATATATATATATATATATATATACATATATATATTATATATACATAAAATATCAATGCACAATAATTCACAGTCTACAGGATTCCAAATTATAATCACAGAGAACAGGCAGTTATATGCATCTTATTCAATAGTATGCATTTAGAAAAGTTAAGAAATAAATTACAATATATTATGTTCAAATAGTCTAAGACTAAGTGTTTCCCATTACAGTAACTGTTGTGTACTAGGTGGAGCAGACCGCAGAAGGGAAGGCATGCAATCAGTCTCTTTGGTGGCCGGCAGTAATTGCAAAGCAGGGTTGTGTATATCCAGTGCCTTATACATCCGAGTAGCTATTGAATTGCTGAGAGCTGTAGAGGAACATTTCCATGCAGTCATTCACACATTTCACAAATATAATGTAATGAAGAAACAAGTAAAATACTCACAATAATAATTAGGCACAATCAAGATACAATATGTATAATATATACGAGAAAAGATAACTATGTAATATAATAAAGCAATACAATGAAATGAATGATTAAGGTAAATTCTAGAACATGCAGAGTTTATGCAGCCATGGAGGGAATTCGTCCCTCAGATGTTGCAAGTACCTTGTTACCGCCAGGTTAATTTTGTGCATCTTGAACCTATAGCTATATAAGAGCAATTCATCATCGGCAGACTCATTCATTATGTACTTAGTCTAGTTGTTTACTTCAATCCAATTTCTCCTGTTCTTATCCATATGTAGACATTTGCTTGGCCTATAGCTTGCATATAACTATTGAGGTGAGTAGATTACATTACATTCCATATTTGATGCAATTAAAGAGGTCCTGGAATAAGAATTATCTTACCAGGTGCCTTCTTGGTGTCAACCGTTATTGCTTGTATTCTTAATTGAGCTGCAATAATACATGTTTGTAAGATTTGGAAGTTTCCAGAAGTCGTATGATAAGCATACTTTAGGAAGTAGAATGTAGTCCATGGTTCTACTACAAGCAGTTATAAGGCAGCTGAGCTGGGTGGGTCTCAGTGTTGAAGATGTTTCTGCTGTATAATTATTGTTAAGCACAATGGATGAATCATGGAAAAATTCAGTTTACTTACTCAAACTACAAGACTGAGAGTATGACTCATATTGTATTCACCTACTGCATGTACATTAACGTTTGTGTGAATTATAAAGGCTAACCTTCAATATATGGCATTGGTGCTAATATTCAATATATTAATAGTATTATATCTCACTTTGTGAATATGATTGGTAAAGAAGTACTAGTTATACTACACGCTTGTGAGGGAGTAACACATTTACTGTGCGAGACCTGACGGTGAAGCACCCGAGGGCCGAGATCAGTAAATGTGTTACTCCCGAGAGATGGGCACGTAGTAAGTAGTTTATCGCCAAATATACGCTCTGACAAATTTACCGGATGTTTCAGACATAGACATTCTAAACTATGTAGAGGGTCTATGATTCAGAATCAAAAGTATCTTGGATGAGCCGTTCGAATATTAGCCCTCATCAAATATCTTCAAAGTCAGCACAATCATTATCAAAGCACTTTCAACACATGCATTCTTATTTAAAACGTTAAATTCTTGTTTATGAGAATCAGCCTAAAGGTTGCAAATTTGGAATCCCCAATGGTTTACCAGCTGCAGCAGCTGTACAATCTGTAGCCAACATTGTGTTTTGTAAACATTGGGCCATTGTTTAGAAAACAATTCCTTTGATCTTTTCTTTGATCTGGTTAAGGGTTCCAAATGTTTAACCTCTAGGCTGATTTTCATAAATCAGAATTTAACGTTTTAAATAAGAACATGTTCTTAACAATGTCCTCAGAAAAGTGCAGACAGGTTGGTGCATTTGGTAGGAACTTATCAGAGGATCTAAGATTACCATTGTCGTGCTGGCCACCACTGCTTATGCTTATTAGTGTCCCCAACGCCCCCTGCTTTTCCGGACCTTTCTTTATGCTTCTCTGTAATCCATTCACTTCACTATTTAGAAATTTTGGCGAAAGGCGATCTCTCTCAATCCTCAAGCTTCGAGAAGACCTATTATTATGTTAAGTGATAACAATGAACTGTTATTATAAGGTGGGCGCTTGGCCAACTTACTGCCCAGGAGTATATATTAACTTACTTACCTCCCAGGCAGTCCCTTGATGTATGACATCATCAGACAATCATGAATATGATTTAATTTTCATAGCTGAGGGATAGCAAAGTTCACTCCTGTGTGCTCTTACAGCTGTGATAAACATCAGTATTACTCTTGACAGTGTGGTACAACACACTTGGGAGAAGTGTGTTATCTAAAGTTTTTGGTGCAGTGATATAATTTTATGCAATTATTACATCTATATCTATCTATCTATCGATCTATCTTTACATGAATATATATATATATATATATATATATATATATATATACATATATTATTATTATTATTATTAATATGCATACAAGCTAGTTGTAAGAAAGGAAAAAAAAACATGCAAAAATGGGCCCTATTGGCCCTATAGTACATAATAAAGTTACTCCATTCAAGTGTTAACAATAGCCATGCAGTTGAACTTCTTGACAGTTACACTGATACATTGACACAACTTATGGTAGGACAAAGGGTCACCAGTGGCTTCTTTGGTGCTATTTCCCAATTCTCGGAAAAAGGTAAGGACATCCTCACTGAAAGCACCTGTTGTTTCAAGGGTAATGGGCATAAAGGTGTAAGAGGTAGCCACTCTGAATAGAGTTTCCGTTTCTTCTAAGCAGCATGATTAGCCAGAAGGCCACGCAGCACCGGTACAGGTGAGAGACAAGTTGGTAGGTGCAAATGTGTCATGGCATGTGGCATCCCAGGCAAGACAATGTCCTTGAGACCATGGAATGATAGTAGGGACCTTTTACAACTTGTAATTTGCATGGGCCAATCACGAGAGCTTACCTGTGATTGCCAGAATGACTCGTCACGTTGTCGGAGGATCAGGTGTCCCCCCATCGTTTCATCAATACTAAACCCTATCCCAACCCTAACCCTAACGCCTCAATGGAATTGAGTTTGTATTCGATAAGCGCCCACGCCGGACAACTTGTAGGGGGGACACCTGATCCTGTGACAACGTAATTAAATTTGAGTTCGTTTTTACGAGTGAGTGGTTGGTCGCTTGTGACATGCATACGAGTGTTCTTTTCCTAGATAAGCTTAGGAATTTAGCAATTAAAGGTATTCCACATTAAAGTTGCTTCTGAAGCATGCATTTTAGCTATACCAAAGACTGAGGGTAATGGCCAAAACATGAAAAGAAGTTTTACGAAGGAAACAAAGTTTGCCAAAAGTTAACAATCGAGCATGATATATCGTTACTTACAGAGCTTATGGCATACATCCAAAAAGTGAGAAATATTGACACCTGACTGTTCTAAAATGCTTCCCTGGCGAAAGAAAGAAGTAGCGAGCTACGAATGTGTCTTCCTTGTGTCTATGATGACGAAAATGTTCGCATGTGGGACATGTCTGCGCTAATTATAATTAGGAGGTGTGAAAAATTCTGTCTTTTTTGAAACTTTTGTTCTCAACTTGTGCAAGCTTCAGAGCGTCAAACAAAGGCTTTGCTAGTAGGCCGACATGTGAACTTATCAGAGACTACTGCTTTGAACGTCTCGCGTCTATATTCAAGCAACTACGAAGATTTTCCCGACCCCTATTAAAAACCAAAACGCTCGGGGTGCTACATGGTGGAACGCTTTCTAGGACATCTTTTTACCTAAATCACGATAGCGAAGTAAACTCTAACTTTTCCATGTTGCGAATTTTGCTATTCCTCTCCAAAGCCGAGATCGGTCAAATCAGGCCTCTAAAAGCAAACTTCTAGCGCCTATAACCATAGATACTCGACGTAGGGTCGAGTATCTATGCTATAACTCAGGACAGGAACAAATGATCAAAATTCGCAACATGGAAAAGTTGTATCATATCAATTACTCACGTTTGACAATACAAAAGCGCTTCGATCGTGCTCCCTCATCTAGCACCCGGAAGAAAACTAAAATTTTATAGACGATTCAGTTGAGTCACATGCCAGCATGTGATAATTCTCTGATGACGACAGAAAACGCCACTATACATTGGCATAGCACTCGTGTCCGCCCGAATAACAGCACCACAAGATAAACGCGTGATAAATAATTTATAGGCGCCGAATTTAACAAATTCCTCGTTATGCAAACTGAGGAATACTATCATAACAATTCTGGACATGTCCCACATGCGTTCCCCTACCCGTGGTGCATCTCGTTACGAATAGCAAAAACTACTTAAGGATAGTCACGAAACAGGTACGCGACGAATTAAAACATTAGTTACGAACTACTCGTTATGAGTTGCAAAAGGGCCTTAGTGACTCCATCTGGATGACTGTCATTAGACAAACAAAGTCTACGTAGCTCTAGGGTGGAAGGGATATTGATGGATGAGAGCCTCTACTTGATGAGATTATTGAGGGCTGAGTGACGAGGATTGCGGCCTTTGCTGTAGCGACAGGACAAGCCATGTAGTCCTAGTTCGTCAATGAACTGCCCACAATGCAGGCATGGGTGAAGGTGACACAAGGCTGAACCTAGGCACAGGCCAATAGTGGTCCTTACTGTCTCATCGTCCATCCTGAGACCCAGTGAGGGGGTTTGAGGTGTAGTTAGCCAAGCGCCAGTCTCTTTCCTCTTGGCGGCAAGTAGACGGGCTGAAGACTTGTCATTTGCTTGGTCTAGGAGAGTGAAAAAGCAAGCTTTAACTCTAGGTGCATCCCGGGCACTATGCTTAGATGCTTCAAGGCCATGTCGTTGGGGGTGGTGCAGAATGGTTACTACTCCAAGATTGAAGGGCTTCTTGCATGGTGATGGGGCAACTCTGGACTTGAGGCAAGTCTTGTAGGGAGGATGGTGAGGGTGGTCCAAGAGGAGCCTGCAGCAGATGCTAAATATGCTGAAGGTGCAAGCAAGACTACACTTCTTATTCCAAGACCGCCAGAGGTGATTGGGAGAGAAGCCTGCAATCAGCCAGAATCGTCTAGGTGAATGTTAAAGATATCCTCAAGAAGGGATCTTTGAGCATCATCAAAAACAGACAGAAGATCAGACTTGAAGCAAGAAGAAGTGCGTAAGACGGAAAGAACTTTGGGCAAGCTGAAGGCATTCATTATAGTATACACAAAGTATCTTGGGTATGGAGAAGGTTTAATCTTGTACCAAAGAAAACTTGAGGTGGTTGATTTTGGACTGTAGCACTGCATCGATGGAAGCAGTACTACCAATAGGAGAGCCCAAGAGGGTGGCATCAGATGGATAAATAACCTGAATGGGGTGACAGACAACATAGATGAAACATGTGATGTCGTCGACACAGATGATCTCCGACTTGGAACAGTTTAAGAACAGGTTGATGTCCTTTGCTGCGTCCTCTGTGTGTGCTAGATCAGCCTTGATGTCTTCCAAGGAACCGCCCAAGGTCCCATCATCCAAGTAAAAGGCAGTGAACTCTGACCTAAGGTTGGATACCACATCATGGATGGCAAGGCGGAAGAGTAAGGGGCCAAGGGGATCTCCCTGTTGTACACCTTCTGCGGATCGGATTATGCGATGGCCAAAGAAGAGAAAGGAGGGTATGCTATAAGTGGCATGAACCAGAGGGTAGATGACTTGGGCTTTTTCCTGAACACTAGTGAGCATTTTATCGCGGCGGATAGAATTGAATGCATTCCTGAAGTCTATGAGAAGACCTTCGTCCATGGTTGGAACATAAGTGCATGCAGCATGAACAACTGCCTCAGTACCAGATGGTTTGCCAAAGCCCAGCTATATATAGTGGGGCCAGAAGAGAGCACATGACGTCCCTAACAGAGTAGCTGACACACTTGGCAACAAGCCTGCGAAGGTGCATCCAATTGCGATGGGTCTTACACTTCCATCCTTTTTGGTTAAACCGATGAGCTTGGCACTAAAAGGAAAGGGCGAGCAGCAGGAGAGACATTTCCGGAAGCAACCAAATTGACAAACTTGGTGATTCAGAATGAACTGATTAATTTGCAATCGGCGTCCCCAACAGACTTGGAGACAAGATCTTTAAGATGTTGAGGACGAATTCCATCGTGGCTAGCAGCTGAACCAGCAGGAATAGAGAAGATAGCCTTCATTACATCTGCTGAAGAGAAATGTAGTGAGCAGTAGGATCTATTGTAGGAGGAATAGATAGTCGGGATGTGCCGGAGGATGTTTTTGCTGAAGCTTGTCGAAGGTTTTGTTATCTATCGAAGCAAAAGAATCATCAGAAACTGCTATGTAAACTACACCTAGAAAATCCCCTTCCTCCAGTTTGCAAGCAACATGAGCAGCAAAATTCTTTGAATGGTTTGCTGGTTCGGGCTTTGCAAGAATAACACTTGCATCTGCTGAAAACGAATTATTATCTGAGGCAGCTTTGATAATAACAAGATTCCTCCGATGGCCTCTCCGTTAGGGCACAACTGAGCAGCGACTAGTGAAGAGAAAAAGACGCTCCATGGTTTAGTCAAAATTCGTACGTGTGACGTCATCTAAAATGGTCACCAGTTTCGTTGCTACAGTTACCCTTGCACCTTAAGGAATTCTTTTCAAAATCTTTAAAGGACAATCAGGATTAATTACAGCAGCAGAGACTCGGGGGAAATCTTTGATAATAGCTTTCTTCAATTTGGATGTTTGAAGGCCGCATTTGAACAAATTGGTAGAGGAAAACGATAACGAAACGGGTCCAGAGGAGACGCCAACATCAGATGAGGGCGAGATGGGTAAATTGGCCAAAACGGGTGGTGGTACAGTTGAAAGTGTAGGGAAGGCTCGTTGTTGGATCCTGGACAGCGATCAGTTACAGGGCCATGAATCTTGAATGTTCCATCGAGTTTGAGTTGCAAAAATCGATGACAATAAAAACATATGCCTCTGTTATTAGATAGACCATCTGATGACATGTTCAGAAGAGTTACTGGCAAGTGAAAATAAAATCCAGAGTAGAAAATAACTTGCCAATGGACAATGCGTTATGCTTTTACTCTTGCTTTTGCTCTTCCCTACTCTCAGCCATCTAAAACATGTAATATATATATATATATATATATATATATATATATATATATATATATATATTTAAAACATTAAATCATACATAGACAACTAACAGGTTAAAATAAAACAAAACAAAACAAAAAACAGGAAACATGCAAAAAGAGAAGAAAGGAAAAGAATATATATATATATATATATATATATATATATATAATATAAAAGTAATCATCACTGGTCGTAGCCAAAACGACCCTTGACCTCAGCAATAGTATGAATCGTATCTTGGCAAAGCAACTACATGTGGTAAGAAACATCAAAAGTACACACACAAAGGGAACAGTGGCAGGCAAAGGAAAAAAAGTAGAAAAACAACCAAAACAGAAAATTACATTCTAATTGTAGAAGATACAGTTGGGTTAAATTGGAGACTGATATAATTTATTAATGCACACGGGAGAGCTACATAAGTATGTTTGATGAGCTCACATGACCTTGGATAAAATCAGTTTGCAACTATAAATAAAATCAAATAGGTGGAGATAAATAGGCTAATCTTAGTTGTGTTGCTTTTGAAGCTAATTGCAAAGTATGATTGATGATTGCAGGGTCTCTACTGCCCAGGACATAAAGAAATTTTTCAGGGGAAGTTATATAGAAATTCGATCAAGTTGTACTGTAACGACAGTTTAAAAACGAGAATAGTTGAGACCGTGGTTGGGAATAAAATTGGCAGACAATCAAAAAGTGGACTTCATCTTCACCAGAATTTAGACTGCATAGTGTACATTTGCATTCCGAGACTGGTGTAATTGGTCTATAGTACGTCGTCCATGCAATTTCAATCATCAGGCTGTGGTCTGAGATACGAAGTTTAGTAAACAAATGTCTTACTTTGGGATTGAGGATGCTAGTTAAATATGTTTCAGGTTCCTGGAAATCAAATTTAAATAGCCTGTACATTCTCAACTTGCTACCCCCGAATGGAGTAAGGCCACCATCTTTGTTGATGGTACACATCTTGAATTGAGTTTGTTGATCAAGCAAAGTTTGGAGAATGAATGCTAAAGATGCATAGGGTTGATAAGTCTATATAATATGTTGTGGTCAAGCTTGGTAAACTTGGATTGAATTCGTCTGCGCCAGGACTTTAAACCCAACGAGCCCAACAGGATAGACAATTTTAAGGCGTGTTGGATCAGAGGTGGGGCTTCAGGTGAAGATATATGATAATTGTAATTAAAAGCAAGGTGCAGGCAGTGATAAGCAATATTGTGTATGCCACACTCAGAGAGGATAGCTACATTAGAGCTAGTAGGGGAGACTCTTAGTGCAAATTTGTAGCACTTCATTAATCATTATATATATTATGTATAATATTATATAATGTTTATTGCACCGTATGCTTTTTCAGCCTCAGCAACTGGTTGTGCTTCTATCCTTCAGACTCTTTTGCAAAGTCCATCCCATTGTCAATTCCATCAGTAACGCAGGTTGCTCTAATAGTTTGGTAGAATTTCACCACAGAGTCACCATCCGCAGATGACAATGCTGTGAAACAACAGCTCAACAGGGCATCTATAACCGCCCGCAGCTCACTTGGATTGTGGGTATGGCTTATTTTCAACGTCACCAATTAGCGGTTAATCTTGACACATCGTTGAGCACATTTCAGATGACGTTTGATAGTTCACGTACCAACAGAATGGGAGGAGTTGACGACTTTGGTGAATCTGTGGTTACACATTCATGAAACATCACGAAAATGACTGAGTGTTTTTCTGAGCTCGAAGAAACACCAGCTTTGCCGCAGGTCAAAATTTCTTCTGATATCTTTGTGCTTTCTGTTTTCATTGTTCCGGCATATGTCGAAATCTATGAAATTCACTTGGGGAAAGTGTTATAATCAGGTATTTTCTTTACTGCATGTATACTTATCAACAATTTGTGCTTCTAGAAGGGCAGAAATAAACAGGTATTTTGCCTATAACTATCGTTATGTTGGTTATAATTAACCTGTTCCCCAAGCAATTTCCGTATGGTTCGATACTTTGCCCTTCTTTTGATGTGAATTTCATTAAAATCCTGGATGTTTTTTTCCCCGTGGCAAAGGCAAAATTCATAAAAAAACAGTGTTTATTCAGCGTAGTTTTTCTTACTTTGAGAAAGAGTTACCATTAAAATTATAATTCCGTAGCAGTAACATTTAACATAACACAGATTTAACTCCCATCTATTCTTATTTAAAAGAAAATGTCAAGTAAATTTCCAACTTCTCAGCAACGGCCATTTTGTCTTTTCTCTCACGGGCAGTTATAAATACCCTGTGTCTGAGATTCCCCAGTGGTCGAGTCATCCTTCAACAGCCTCCTCACAGATCTGACGCCAAATCAACATCACGCCTTTTAAAAGGAGTCAAGAGCATGGCTCACTGCACCACCTTTGTCTGCAGTTGGCCTGAGAATGGACAACGAGGCAATCTGAGTTGAAATTGGCATACATTTAAGTGCAGCACTTTGTGTCCCTCGCATATACTGGCACTGTGGAGAGCTAGTGGACATGCTGCATGTGTTAGGAGCCAAGGACGTATTCTAAAGTATGCTGATCTGAATCAGCAGAGCCCTTTCTTCCATCAAGGTCCCCAGTACACCTTGGAGCCCGGGGGCCTTTCATGCAGTGATGGTCGCAGGCCAGATGGCATGTGCCTCATTCCATTTTCACAGGGAAGGGCAGTATAATCTGGGATTTAACCATACACGACACTTTGGCTCCTTCATACATCAAATTAAGTTCATGTCGTGCAGGAGCAGTGGCGGACAGTGCCTCTGGACAAAAAAGAAGGCTTTATCACGATCTATCATCCTCGTACCATTTGATCCCAATAGCAATTGAGAGAATGGGAGTTTTTTCAAATGATTGCAGATCTTTGTGAAAAATTTGGCCAGAAGAATCCGATTGCAGAACTGTTAGAATGATTCATCTGCCTTTTTGTCATTGTATATGTCAAAGAATAAGTGTGATCATTCAAAGATATAATTCTGAATCAGTGCAATTGGTACTATAGTGTGTGTGTTATGTAGTTGTGTTTAACTTGGTTGTAACTGGTATTAATGAATGCCACTACAAAAAAGTGGCTGTTTTACTATGGTTTACCATGGGGTTATATCTTAAAACTACCATTAGTTTACCCTGTTTTACGCTGTTGCTGGGTTTACCAATAGTTTACCCCCAGAGTAAAACATAAAATTGGTATGCAATGATGAATATCATTAAAATCACATGAATATCATTAAAAATCGCATGAATATCATTACTGGACAAACCAATGAACAGGTTGTATGAATATTTAAAATAAAAACTACAGCATTCAGTGCAGTTAACTTTCTTCTATAATATAATTCGTATCCACTAATCGCCATTGTATATCTAATATATACCCCGGGCGTTAAGATTTCTGGCGCGATTCTCGGAATCTGAATGTTTGTAGCGTAGCTATGAGTTTTCAGTCTGATTGCTTTTGCCTGTGTCTGGATAATTTGGACGATTGCACTTGCCCTGACCCAGAAAACTGTGCGAAATGTTCGGAGAATTACTGCCAGCCTGAGAAGAAGAAGAAGCGGCTTAGCCGGTCTCAAGGTAGAGTCTGTGGTATAACAGGATATAAGAAGCCAAGTGCTTCTTAAATCCTGTTATACCACAGTTATCAATGTATTGCACACATAGTTACCCTGGAAACGGGGTATATATATATATATATATATATATATATATATATATATATATATATATATATATATATATATATATATATATATATATATATATATATATATATATATATATATATATATATATATATATATATACATATATTATATATATATATATATATATATATATATATACATATATAAATATATATATATATATATATATATATATATATATATATATATATATATATATATATATATACATATATTATATATATATATATATATATATATATATATACTATATATATATATATACATACATATATAAATATATATATATATATATATATATATATATATATATATATATATATATATATATATATATATATATATATATATATATATATATATATATATATATATATATATATATATATATATATATATATATATATATATATATATATATATATATATATATATATATATATATATATATATATATATATATATATATATATATATATATATATATATATATATATATATATATATAATATATACATATATATATAAATATATATATATATATATATATATATATATATATATATATATATATAATATATACATATATATATAAATATATGTATATATATATATATAATATGTATATATAAACTTTCCCGATACGCATAATTTGGAATCCTGGTATATGGGGGGGAATATGGCAGATCTCAGCATTAATTGGGGAGGAATTGTCTTTTCTGCCGCATGCATGGAAAAGTAAGTAAATGCTCCTAATTAATATATCAGTACACTATTGCTATCAACGTCCATACAGAGAACTCACCCCATAGAATCTATACAAATGTAGTACATTGCTTGCAAGTAAATTAATTATCAAGTTACAATACCTTTCATGTAGGCAAATATGAAGAAATCTCGCTGTTTTCAGGTCCTAGCCCTACTTATTCTAATTTCAGTTGTGATGTTGTGGCATAAGAAGACAAATGTTGACCAGATAACAGCAACTAGGACAGCCCCACCAGATCATGGCCTTCATTTTGTGACTTACCATCACAGTATTATTTTGGCTTCTCAGAATAACACTAGCTCCAAGTTTCAGGACAGAGTAAAGGAAGAAATGCATGTTTTGCGTAAGAACTTACAACATCCACTAGTGACCAACATACACGTCATTGCAGCAAACAAGACCCTTTTGGAGAAAGCCTTGAAGAAGGAAGATATCAATGCCAAAAACATTATTATTTATGATAATGGGAGGCCACCTACAATGAAAGAAGTCTTCCAATATGTCAGTGACCACTTGATTAACAAAATCGTCGTAGTTTCAAATGGAGATATTTATCTTGGAAGCGGGTTTGATAGACTAAACCATTCGATCATGACTGAGCAAAGAATCATGTATACCTTGACAAGGCGGCATGCGCCAGAGAGTAGCTGTACTGAAGAAGAAGCTCTGTGCAGTTTACAATATAAGGGATCACATGACACATTCATTTTCATTCTGAAAGAACCCATTCCAAGTGATGTATTGGATGAGTTGGATTATCAACTTGGGTGTCTTGGAAGTGAAAACAGATTGATGTGGGCATTTGAGACAAAGTTTGACTACTGCTTGCTAAATCCATGCTGTGTTTTGGAAACCTATCACTTCCATTGTTCTGGTGTTCGCACAAGTGACTATCAAGAACGAATAAACACCAATGGAAAAAGTGTCATGTGTTCACCATCACAAGAGCTCACACACTGCAGGAATTGGCTTTGTTTTCAGATTTTTAGACTACTAAAACTTTGTTAAACTTTTATGTTATATAAGTACATGAAACTGAGATAACCTAATAAATAGCTGTATATTAACCATTAATACTAATGGACAGGTTGTAAACTAGATTCTAGCTGTCTCCTTATTATTCCTGAAATCGATTTCATCGTCAGTTTCATGCAAATCATTGTATCACTGTCATGCAGAATAAAGAATTTGCTCCTGTATATGTACTATGTGCACGCATACTTAATTATAGCCTCGATGCAAAAAAAAATTGTCAAGATATAGCCAAGACAAGCTCATGCAAACATGCTATATGTTCATAATAAAATAAGCAGGGCACATATCAATTTTTAGATTAACAGGTTATTTTTTAAACTGTCCAATTATTTATGAAGGGCTTCCAAGACACAGCTGATTTGAACAGTAAACAAGGCAAGCTCAGCTTCTAGTGCACCCTTTCTCTTCAGGGCTGCAAATTTGTAACCATGCATGAATTCTGTAACAACAACAACAAAATGCCACCATTTCAAGTATTTATAACTGCATGTGTAATTGTTATTCACACATCAAAGGGAAAGTATGGCTGAAAGGGGTCTAATTGTGCATCAGCATGTTTTGGTTCTCAGGACATTTAGGTATAATTATTGTTCAAATTCTGTGTGGACCCAATGAGATTAGTGAGGATAGGCATTAAAACAAGCATTGTTTACAAATTTTGCTGAAATTTTATGAGAACAGTGGGAAAATCCAGACATAGTGGCATGTGACAGAATCAGAATTGGAGGACGATTTGGAAAATAACCTGTTAGATTTAACAAATTGAATATATACTTGTTGTATTTTACTATTATGAAATCACACAAAAGTATACAAATTGAGGCATAAAGCAGTTAACTACTTGTTAAGTAATACAGTTAGACTGTAACTGTATTTTGGACAAATTGGCAGAGGTAAACGATGATTCATGAAACGGGTCCAGAGGAGACGCCGACAGTTGAGGGCGAGATGGGTGAATTGGTCGAAAGGGGTAGTGGTACAGTTGAAAATGTAGGGGAAGGCTCGTTGTTGGATCCTGGACAGCGATCAGTTACAGGGCCATGAATCTTTAACGTTCAATCGAGTTGTGAATTCCACAAATCGATGACAATAAGAACATATGCCTCTGTTATTAGATGGACCATTTGATGACATGTTCAGAAGAGTTATTGGCAATTAAGTGAAAACAAAATTCAGTGTAGAAAATAACTTGTGTAGTGTATTACAGCATGGTTGCAGATTGTACTTAGGCTTTAATGTATCTGTGTGTCCTACCCCTCATTGTGTTAAGGTGGCTGTAGTTAAATGATTAGCTGTGAGTAGACGATTGGATGATTGTTTTGTAGGTGTAGTTGAGACTCAGTGTGTAATCATTCAGTTCTAGCAGTGGTAGTTAGGTTAGGTAGTTGTTGTAGTTTTTCTTTAGTTGGTTATTGATTGACATTGTTGTTCGTCATCGCATATCTACTTGAGCTCGGATTTCGTCAACATACACAATATATTTGGCGATGAGGATGGCCAACGGCCCTACATTCATCGGATCACTATCTTCATTTGATCCCGGACAGGAATCAATTTCCGCTTATCTCGAAAGAGTAGAGGCTTTCTTTACTGCTAATGATGTACAAGAGGCGAAACAAGTCGCTGTGTTCTTATCCGTTGTCGGTGCTCCAACTTTCAGTCTCCTTCGTAATCTTCTCGCTCCGGCCAAGCCCACTGAAAAGTCATTAGAGGACCTCAAAACTGCACTCACTACGTATTACGAGCCAAAGCCACTGGTTATTGCTCAAAGGTTCCACTTTCATCGACGGGATCAGCCACCTTCCGAGACGATTGCCGAGTACGTAGCAGCGCTACGTAAGCTCTCCACGTTCTGCGAATTTGGCGCCTCCTCGGATGACGCCCTCCGTGACAGATTGGTTTGTGGCATTCGACACAAAGCCATACAGAAGCACTTGCTATCAATCAAAGACCTCACGTTTAAAGTAGCCCTGGAAAAGGCACAAGGCATGGAAGCTGCAGATCGGAATAGCAAGGAACTACATTCTCCAGGTTCTCTCACTGTACACCATGTCCGCAAACCTGCATCAGTCTCATCTCATCAGCACCCATCCAATCGTTCTCATGAATCATCATCTACATCACGTTCTCATAACCCTCCGCGTAAGGGTGGGAACACCAAGTATTGTCATCGTTGTGGCAAAGATAATCATTACTCTCATCAGTGTCGCTTCCTCACTGCTACTTGTCGTGCATGTGGCAAGCAAGGACACATTGCCAAGGTGTGTCACTCTAAGCCAAAGGTACCTGCCAAGACTCACGCAATTACAGTAGAGGAAGAAGTCCACCCCTCACCAGATCCAGAACTGCATCTGTTTCGATTTGGCTCTCGCACCAATACCTTATCACCCCCCATCACTGTTATGTTGCAAGTCAATGATCAACCTATTACCATGGAAGTAGACACTGGAGCTGAGGTCTCAGTCATGTCTGAGAATGCCTTCTTGAAAGTTTTCCCAAGTGTTACGTTACGCAAGTCCTCTCTACAGCTGAAGTCCTACACCAATAACCCAATTCCTATCATTGGTGAAGCCCTAGTGCAAGTCCAGTATGGAAACCAATCAGCACAATTACCTCTCATCATTGTTGCAGGTACCCGGCCAAACCTATTGGGCCGTAATTGGCTACATCACATTAGACTAGATTGGAAGAGTATCCATCAGGTAACCAACAACAAACCAGCAAACCCTGAGGCTCTCATTCGCCAGCATCAGAAGCTTTTCGATCAGGGCTTAGGCACCTTCTCAGGAGGGAAAGTGAAGATCCAAGTCCAACCAGGGAGCACACCACGCTTTCACAAACCATGCCCAGTACCTTTCGCCATCAAAGACACCATTGGAAATGAATTGGATCAGTTGGAAGCTCAGGGCATCATTGAGAAGGTCACTACTAGTGACTGGGCAGCCCCAATTGTTGCAGTACCAAAGAAAGATGGATCTTATCGTATCTGTGGTGATAAGGTCACAGTAAATCCATTTCTTGAGGTTGACCAGTATCCACTGCCCAAGCCATCAGACCTCTTCGCATCACTTGCAGGTGGGAAATCCTTCTCAACCTTGGATTTGAAGCAAGCATATCAACAGCTCCTGTTAGATGACAACTCCAAGAAGTATACAACAATTAACACTCACAAGGGGTTATATCAATACACCCGACTTCCATTCGGAATTGCCTCTGCCCCTGCAGTTTTCAAAAAATGATGGATACCATACTACAAGGATTGCCTCATGTCTGCTGCTACCTTGATGACATTCTTGTGACGGGACCAGATGATCAACAACACCTGGCAACTCTTGATAGTGTGTTCCATCGACTGGGAAGCAATGGCCTACATCTAAGGGAAGACAAGTGTTCTTTCATGAAGCCTTCAGTGGATTATCTCGGGCATCGCATTGATGCACAGGGCATACACACGCTGCAATCTAAGTTAGAAGCCATTCTGAAGGCCCCGCATCCAGAGAATGTGACGCAACTCCGATCATTTTTGGGGTTGTTAAATTATTATGGAAAATTCATTGAGAATTTATCGACCCTGATTCATCTTCTGAATGAGTTGCTCAAGGTAGAAACCCCATGGAACTGGACCCCTGAGTGTGCTGCTGCCTTCCAGGAGGCCAAGCATGCTATATCATCTGCCACAGTGCTAGCTCACTACGATCCAGCTTTCCCTATTATCTTGGCTGAAGATGCTTCAGCTTACGGAATTGAAGCAGTCATATCACATGTTTATCCTGACAGATCTGAGCACCCTATCGTATTTGCCTCAAGGACGCTCACCAAGAGTGAAAAAAATTACGCTCAGCTGGAGAAAGAGGCACTTTCACTCATTTTTGGAATCAAGAAGTTCCATCAATACCTGTATGGTCGGCGGTTCACCCTCGTCACTGATCACAAACCGTTGATAAGTATTTTGGGACCAAAGAATGGTATACCTTCCTTAGCGGCAGCCAGAATGCAGAGATGGGCTATGTTGTTATCTGCTTATTCGTATAACATCAAATTTCGTTCAACTCACGAGCACTTGAATGTTGACAGCCTATCACGTCTACCCTTTAAGGAAGACACACCGGAGGAAATCTCAGAAGCCAGCATTTTCAATTTGTCTCAGCTTGATTCGCTACCCGTGACAAGCAAGCAAGTTCAAGCAGCAACTCTCAAAGATCCTCTTCTCAGCACAGTCTTACGCTACACCAAAGATTCCTGGCCTGCAAAGGTTTCTGATAAATTGTTACCATTTTACCGACGCAAGGAAGAATTAACCGTGGAGGGGAACAGCTTGTTGTGGGGAATTCGTGTTGTGATTCCTCCAGAGTTGCAACAGAATGTTCTTCAAGAGCTTCACCATAACCATCCCGGGGTTGTCAAGATGAAGATGCTTGCACGAAGCTACCTGTGGTGACCGGGACTTGACCACAACATTGAAGCACTGGTAAAGGAATGTGCATCGTGCCAGCAGAACAAACCATTACCTCCTGTGGCTCCACTTCAACCATGGATTTGGCCGTCCAAGCCGTGGGAATGGATACACGTTGATTTTGCTGGCCCCTTTCAAGATAAGATGTTTTTCATTGCAGTAGATGCGCATTCAAAGTGGCCAGAGGTCTACGAAGTTGGTAACACCACCGCCGAAGGTACAGTCCGCGTACTCCGACACATCTTTGCAGCTTATGGAATTCCACATCAGCTTGTTTCAGATAACAGACCACAATTTGTTGCTCAAGCCTTTACAGACTTCTTGAAACAAAACGGAGTGAAGCACATACAATGTTCTCCTTACCATCCATCTTCGAATGGATTGGCTGAAAGATTTGTCCGCACTTTCAAGGTAGCAATGAAGGCAGGGCGAAATGACGGAATTCCCTTGCCACGAAGGCTAACAAATTTCCTTTTGGGTTATCGTGCGACACCACATTCAACCACAAATCGCACACCCAGTCAGTTGTTCCTGAACCGAGAACTTCGTACCCGTCTGGATCTCTTGAAACCAGATGTCTCAAGGAATGTTGCTCAGGAGCAAGCGTCACAGATGTTACACCATGACAAGTCAGCCAAGGCAAGAGAATTTCAAGCTGGTCAAGCAGTATGGGTACGGGATGTGCTTCGAAAGCAGTGGGTAAAAGGGTACATTAGTGAAAGGAGCGCACTATACTCGTACAAAGTCTGCACTGAAGATGGAAAACAATGGAGAAGGCATGTTGATCAACTGAAGGACCGACAAATTCGTGCTAATAGTTCTGATACTTCACCTCTATCAACATCAGAAGACGCCTTTACGTCATATCCAGACGGGCCCCAGTCAGTTGAATCACAGTCCAATATGCTGCTACCTGTAGCTCGCTATCCCCAGCGTGTGAGGCATCCGCCAGACCGTTTGACCTATTGACTATTATCTGTATGGTGCTATTTTTTTTTATGTGGGGGAGGAAAATGTAGTGTATTACAGCATGGTTGCAGATTGTACTTAGGCTTTAATGTATCTGTGTGTCCTACCCCTCATTGTGTTAAGGTGGCTGTAGTTAAATGATTAGCTGTGAGTAGACGATTGGATGATTGTTTTGTAGGTGTAGTTGAGACTCAGTGTGTAATCATTCAGTTCTAGCAGTGGTAGTTAGGTTAGGTAGTTGTTGTAGTTTTTCTTTAGTTGGTTATTGATTGACATTGTTGTTCGTCATCGTGTATCTACTTGAGCTCGGATTTCGTCAACATACACAATAACTTGGACAATGCATTAAGTTAACTATCAATGCACAACAAAGTCTTGCTCTTGCTCTTGCTTTGCTCTTCCCTACTCTCAGCCATCTTAACATCTTAAATATATATATATATAATATATATATAATATATATATATATATATATATATATATATATAGATAGATAGATAGATAGATAGATAGATAGATAGATATAGATATAGATAGAATCTGATAGATAGATAGATAAAGATATATGGCTAATAGTTCTGTAGAATTTCACCACGGAATCACCACCCACAGATGACAATGTTGCAAAACAAAAGCTCCACGGACATTTATAACTGCCCGTGGCTCACTTGGATTGTGGGCATGGCTTATTTTCAACGTCACAAATTTGTGGCTGTTCTTGAATCGTCATTGAGCATATTTCAGATGACAGTTGATAGTTCACGTATCAACAGAATGGGAGGAGATGACGACTTTGGTGGCATTGCGGTTACCTATTCATGGAATGTCACAAAAATGGCTGTTTTTCTGAGCTCGAAGAAACACCCGCTTTGCCACGGGTCAAAATTTCTTCTGATTTTTGTGCTTTCTGTTTTCATCAGTCCGGCATATGTCGAAATTTATGAAATTCGCTTGGGAAAGTGTTGTAATCAGGTATTTCTTTACTGCATGCATATTTATCAACTATTTGTGCTTTTAGAAGGTCAGAAAAACAGGTATTTTGCCTATAACTTTCGCTATGTTGGTTAAAACTTGCTCCCCAAGCAATTTTCGTATGGTTCCATACTTTGTCCTTCTTTTGTATGAGTTTCATTGGAATCCTCGATGATTTTACCCTGCGGCAAGGGCAAAGTTCATAAAAAACAGCATTTTTAGCGTAGTTACACACACACACACACACACACACATATATATATTATATATATATATATATATGTATGATATGTGTATATAATAAACTTTCCCGATATATATGGTACACATAATTTGGAATACTGGTATATGGGGGGGGGGGGGGGGCAATTTGGCAGATCTCAGCATTAATTGGGGAGGAATTGCCTTTTCTGCCACATGCATGGAAAAGTATAAGTAAATGCTCCTACACAATATCAGTATACTATTGCTATCAGCATCCATACCGAGAAGTCATCCTATATATATAGAATCTATAGACATGTAGTACATGGCTTGTAACTACACTTATTATCAAGTTTCAATACATTTCATGTAGACAAAGATGAAGAAATCTCGTTATTTTCAAGTCCTAGCCCTGCTTATTCTAATTTCAGTTGTGATGTTGTGGCATAAGAAGACAAATGTTGACCAGATAACAGCAACTAGGACAGCCCCACCAGATCATGGCCTTCATTTTGTGACTTACCATCACAGTATTATTTTGGCTTCTCAGAATAACACTAGCTCCAAGTTTCAGGACAGAGTAAAGGAAGAAATGCATGTTTTGCGTAAGAACTTACAACATCCACTAGTGACCAACATGCACGTCATTGCAGCAAACAAGACCCTTTTGGAGAAAGCCATGAAGAAGGAAGATGTCAATGCCAAAAACATTATTATTTATGATAATAGGAGGCCACCTACAATGAAGGAAGTCTTCCAATATGTCAGTGACCACTTGATTAACAAAATTGTTGTAGTTTCAAATGGAGACATTTATCTTGGAAGCGGGTTTGATAGACTAAACCATTCAATTATGACTGAGCAAAGAATTATGTATACCTTGACAAGGCGGCATGCACCAGAGAGTAGCTGTATTGAAGAAGAAGCTCTGTGCAGTTCACAATATAAGGGATCACATGACACATTCGTTTTTATTCTGAAAGAACCCATTCTTAGTGATGTGTTGGATGAGTTGGATTATCAACTTGGGTCTCCGGGAAGTGAAAACAGATTGATGTGGGCATTTGAGACAAAGTTTAACTACTGCTTGCTAAATCCATGCTGTGTTCTGGAAACCTATCACCTCCATTGTTCTGGTGTTCGCACAAGTGACTATCATGAACGAATAAACACCAATGGAAAAAGTGCCATGTGCTCACCATCACAAGAGCTCACACACTGCAGGAATTGGCTTTGTTTTCAGATTTTTAGACTTAGTCTACTAAAACTTTGTTAAACTTTCATGTTATATACCCTAATAAATAGCTGTATATTAACCATTAATACTAATGGACAGGTTGTAAACTAGATTCTAGCTGTCTCCTTATTATTCCTGAAATCGATTTCATCGTCAGTTTCATGCAAATCATTGTATCACTGTCATGCAGAATATAGAATTTGCTCCTGTATATGTACTATGTGCACACATACTTAATTATAGCCTCGATGCAAAAAATTGTCAAGATATAGCCAAGAGAAGCTCATGCAAACATGCTATATGTTCATAAAGTAAGCACATATTAATTTTTAGATTAACAGGTTATTTTTTAAACTGTCCAATTATTTATGAAGGGCTTCCAAAACACAGCTGATTTGAACAGTAAACAAGGCAAGCTCAGCTTCTAGTGCACCCTTTCTCTTCAGGGCTGCAAATTTGTAACCATGCATGAATTCTGTAACAACAACAACAAAATGCCACCATTTCAAGTATTTATAACTGCCTGTGTAATTGTTGTTCACACATCAAAGGGAAAGTATGGCTGAAAGGGGTCTAATTGTGCATCAACATGTTTTGGTTCTCAGGACATTTAGGTATTATTGTTCAAATTCTGTGTGGACCCAATGAAATTAGTGAGGATAGGCATCAAAACAAGCATTGTTTACAAATTTTGCTGAAATTTCATGAGAACAGTGGGAAAATCCAGACATGGTGGCATGTGACCGAATCAGAATTGGAGGACGGTTTGGAAAATAACCTGTTAGATTTAACAAATTGAATACTTGTTTTACTTTACTGTTTTACTTTACTATTATATGAAATCACACCAAAGTATATATAGATTGAGGCATAAAGCAGTTAACTACTTGTTAAGTAATATAGTTAGACTGTAACTGTTGTGCTTGACATACATAGTATCTGTAATGTCTATTGTTACTGATTGATTGTATCATGTACTTATACTGCATGCTGCTTCTGTATCAGTCAGTCTTGTATCTAGTATAGTGACAGTTGCATGTGCTTTGTTAATGGTAATTATTGACTACTGAACAAGTACAGTTTCGCAAGCTCTATCGTGAAGCTACAGTATATCTGATAATAATTCCACATAGATCAATCACATAATGACTCGTGTTACATGGACAGCTGTGGGCCAAGCTGCTTGACAAAGTCAATCATGTCAGACCTGTTGTCGGGATCTCTTTTTGTACACCTCACAACCCCAGTGTTCAAGCAACTTTTCGTCATGATCGCTGCTGGACCACCTCTTTACCAGCTGATTTGGTTACCTTGAGACTGTGCTGATCAATGAGTTTGCCAAAACACATTTCCAGCAGAGGGATGCCAAAGCTGTAGACATCGATTTTCCGACCTTGCAGTTGTTGGATATATAAGATTGCCGGCTTCTGGTGCAGAGTAGGCCAAGCTTCCCTGACCTACTGTACCAAGCTTGGTTAGGATGTTGGCAGAAGCAAAATCGCCCAATTTGGCACACCAATCATCTATATATCTTGACATTAATTAAAGGGAACATTTAATTTAGCACTGCTAATACTTTGATGGATAATGGGATCTATAAGAGAATGAAGATATAGGCTAGAGCTGATGTGACATCTTTGGTAATGGGTCGGATGTTGGATGACTTCACTTTCTAACAGGTTATTTTTTAAACTGTCCAATTATTTTTGAAGGGTTTCCGGAACCACAGCTGATCTAAACAGTAAACAATTCAAGCTCAGCTTCTACTGCACCCTTCCTATTAAAGGCTCCAAATTTGTTACCTCTAATTCTCTAACAACAACAACAATTTGTAACTATTTCACACACTTGTAGCCTCCAAGTAATTGTTATTTATGCATCAAAGGACAAGTATGGCTGAAATAGGTCGAATTGGGCATCAACATGTTTTGGTTGTCTGGAGATTTAGGCAAATCTGGTTCAATTGTGCATGGATCCAATGAAACTGGTGAGAAATGGCATCAAAACAAGCATTGTTTACGAATTTTGCTGAAATGTTATGAGAACAGTGGGAAATCCAGACTTGGTGGCATGTGACTAAAAGAATCCGTTGTATTTTTCAGGACAGGACATTTCTCCTAGTTGATTTTTCTACTGCATGGAAAAGCCAATAGATTCTTTCTGAGGGCAATCTATATAATATGGCTCTATTAGTATATATATATATATTATATGTATATATATATATGTGTGTGTATAATGTATTATATATATGTTATGCTGTCCTCACTTGCTTTCTATCCACTTCATAGGATTCCAAAGTGCTGGTGAGAGAATCTTAAAATATACAGCAAGGAAATGCTTGTCAAATTGAGGAGACTTATTAAATATAACAAGAAAATTTCATACTTGGTTATATCATTATCAGTGATGGCTGTCACCATTGTGGGGTATTCCATGTACTACCCAGAGAAGCCTTATATTAGATTGAAACCATCAGAATCTCTGCCAGAAGACCGCCCTAATGTAGATTGCCCTCAGAAAGAATCTACTGACTTTTCCATGCAGCAGAAAAATCAACTAGGAGAAATGTCCTGTCCTGAAAAATACAACGGATTCTTTTCGGCACCAATTCAGTATTTTGATCAAGAGAGTCAAGCTACTGGACAGGGATTCTCTGGCATCATCACTAACACATTTAGAGGTAAAAGGCAATTCTCAAGTTTCGAACTGCAACCACCTCCAAGTCCTGCAGAAAACACAAACAATCTTAATTGCACGAAATGGGCTGTTGTTACAACAATCGTTGAACCATCTGAAGCAATAAGACGTCAAGTACGCCTTGAAGGATGGTGTTTGGTTGTTGTTGCTGATGAGAAGAGTATGAAGACCTATGATACCCGTTGGACTGAGGGAGAAGGTAATGGTGCTGTTGTCTACCTCTCTCCTGAAGAACAGAAAGCCATGAAAGTTCCTCTTGTTGATGCTCTTCCATGGAATCATTTTGGACGTAAGAATGTTGGATATGTGTATGCTATCCAGCATGGAGCAGAAGTGATATGGGACTTCGACAAAGATAACATGTTGAAATTCTGGATGAGTGGTGCAGCTCCGCCTGGTGCCCCTTCACTGGATGCTTCTCTTCCCAACAAAGGCAACTGTGCTGATGACCACATGGAGGTGCTGCTCCCCAAAGGTCACAATTGGCCTACCTACAATCCTTATCCTGCTTTAGGTGCCCCCTATTTGCCATCATGGCCTCGTGGGTTACCCCTGGATGACATCAAAGTAGCCAGCAGCTTCAACACAACCCTAGAGAAAGTGATCATTGATTGCTCTGAGATTGGTGTCCTACAATCTTTGGCAGATTACCAACCAGATGTTGATGCAATATTTCGATTCACACAGCCAATTCCTTTCTGGTTCAAGAGGAATCAAGAAAAAAGGCACCTTCTTGTCCCATCTGGTGTTATGACTCCTTATAACGCTCAGGCTACACTTCATTTCTCATCTAGTTTCTTTGGTTTGCTCCTGCCTGT
Organism: Halisarca cf. caerulea; assembly: GCA_963170055.1. Lineage (NCBI taxonomy): Eukaryota > Metazoa > Porifera > Demospongiae > Chondrillida > Halisarcidae > Halisarca > Halisarca cf. caerulea. Next base: position 604,865 of record CAUJGJ010000318.1, on the reverse strand, counting down.
AGCGGTAAATAGTCGTGTTTCCGACATCTGGCGTAGCTACTTTACTCAGCGTTTGTTTTGGGATGTAGGGCTTAAATTGGGATTTGCCGCTCGCCCTTTGGTTGTACAGGATCGTAATGGACACAGTTCTACCAATGATCTCGCTGGTGAAAATGACTTATACTTGAAAGGCAAGGAACTAATAAAATTCCTTGGACAATGGAAGAGTAGTAGTCAAACCATTGTGGAGAGAACAGAAGAACTGTGGATAGCATTGTACGAGAGAGACTACATTGCCGAGGAAGATGTAAAACTGGTTCAACTCTGGTTACAATTCCTTGTTGATGTTGGATACAAGTTCCCTCTAATAAAGGGAGAACAAAGTAGTGTGTCAGTTCCATCGTTTCCAACTCCATCAAACCACACAGTAACCGAGGTCAATGGTGAGGAAACTTTTACTGAGGAATTTGTCCAGTCTTACTGCAAGTCTGCTCCATCTTTGAAGATAGTGACAGGCGATCGTCATACCGGCACTCATATTGACATTCCTACGGTTTTGGGAAGTGTTGGTCAGTCAGCTATTGTAATAAATGATAAGTATGTCAGCAATCAGCACCCACATGCTTTTGAACTGGAGGGCATTAGCATGTATGATAATATTTCTCCAAGTTTGGACCAAATCATTCCCAATATGCTAAAAAGCTTAATAAATGAGCAGCCTAAAAACTTCAACATGATTAATGAAGATATGATACGCAAAAATTTTGAATTTTCCAAAAACGTCGAAATAGTAGCCACAGCAGATGCTTTCTTCTGTTTTTTTCCTGCATGCATTTGTGAGATGTGGCTACCCTTCAGCAAGACAATTATCCTCGGCCCAGCTCACCGGTACAATGTGTGGATGTGTACTCCTGGTTCATTTGATAGACTCAACGACCATCAGATTCTATACAAGTTGACTGCAATGAGCAAGCTTGTTCTTGGTGCTGGAAGCCAGTACGATAAGGAGTACCTTCGCCACTACACAGGACTAAAACCCCTTCCATTGTATAGTTCATGTGGTGTCTACACAGCTGGTAACCTCTATTTGCCAACCAGAGAGGAGATAATCATGTTTGGAGGACGCTCCATGGATGAAAACGCTGTTGCCAAAGAAATGAGCCATGCCATGAAGAAGTTCAAGGTGGTACATGTCCGCCGTTTATATCCACATTATGCATTGTCGGATTTGGTCAAACACCGAGCAGTCATATATGTAGCTTATGCTGTCATGTCGTACAAAGTTTGCGAACTTTATGCACTCAACATTCCAATGATCGTCCCATCAATAAAGTTTTATTGAACAGTATTCAAAGGATTTGGAGGGGACAGAGTAACGCATGGAGGGTTTTACTGCCCCAAAGATAAAGAAGTGGGTAAACCACATCCTACAAGCCTGCATCCTTACAGCCCTAACGTCTATGCTGCAAATGATCAGGAAGCAGAATCTTACTGGCTGCAGTTTGCCGACTTTAATCATTGGCCTCATGTTACCTATTTTGACAACTACGAACAGCTTGATGAGGTTTTGAGTAAAATGGACTTCAATGACATTCATGCTAAAATGGTGATTGAAAACAAGCGCAGATTGCTGAACTTACAGTACAGCTTATGTACAGCTGCAGACCGGATTGATAAAACCAGAGAGGGCAGTACTTTCCCCAAAGACTATAATGAAGCAATAAAACAGCTCTACGGTGTGAATAACCTCCAAGAGGCATGATTTCAAACCTTGGTAGTATGATGAATACACCTTTACTAAGTTATGATGCATTTCTTAATAACTGTAGCTGAACCAGTAATTATAATAACTAGAATAAAAGTAACGTTGATATTTTTGAATGTGTGGATAAGACTATTATACTATATTTCACTATGAATGTTTAATAATCAAATTAACACACAAGTATTATACAACAGTATGGAGTGTGATACCATAATAATTTCCTCCAAATATTCGTCTCCCTTTGCATTAGGGACATAATGAGTTTGATGCTCTGTGTGTCTGTCTGTAGCACGGCCATTCCACCTTCACCTTTCCAGATGGATTCCACTTCTGGCAGAAGTGATGAGGCTATTGTGTCTTCACTATTGGTCATACTCTCTGCGCACTAGTACTACCAATCAATACCTACCTACCAATTAGGAAGTGTGAAAATACCTTCTTTTTTCCAATAATATTAATACAAGTTCCAGAGCATCAAATGTATACGATATACTTAGGCCCCATTTACACGTATCTGGATACCTTTATAAACGTATACTTTTCAATGCGTTTGCAACTTGTATACGAAAACGATCGATGTATGCGTTTATAGAGTATCCACTTAGGTATCCGTTTATGAAGTATCTACATTTGCTATACATTTTCGGCGTTTTCGTGTAAATAGTCTGTGTAAACGTCTTCAAAAGTATACGTTTACAAGGGTATCCGGATACATGTAAATGGGGCCTTAGGAATCAACTTAAAGATGTACTGCACAATAATGGGGTGTAAATATTTCAATGTTTAATGTCATGCATGTGCCAAATAACCACTGCCTGAATGAGTGAATTAGGAGATAAAATACTATAATTAAAACTAGTCCTGCTTAACCCTATGTGCCTCCCATTACATTAGTATATTATGACACACACACACACACACACACACACACACACACACACACACACACATACACACGTACACAAACACATACACACGTACACAAACACACACACACAGAGACACACACACACACACATACGTACATACATGCACGCACACATGTAAATAATATGTACTTGCACGCACAGATGTACACACACACACACACACACACACACACACACACACACACACACACACACACACACACACACACACACACACACACACACACACACACACACACACACACACACACAAACACACACACACACACACACAAACACACACACACACACAAACACACACACACACACACACACACACAAACATGGACACACACAAGCATGCACATACATAATTACACACATGCATGCACACATGTACACACACACACACACACACACACACACACACACACACACACACACACACACACACACACTCAATTGAGATAAAAACAAGTAATTCGAGTTAAAAACTCGTGGGGGCTGCCGCCCCATGCACTCAAATCACTTGCAAAGCATTGGAGTGTAAGTGCACAGCTGAACATTCATTGAACATACTGTTTATTGTAACTGGACGATTGTTTTGAAAACAATTGCCATATTTGGCAATTGTTTTTAAAACAATTCCTGTAACTCATTCCTGTATAAATTTATACTTCTCTATTACTAGTATATAAATTCTCTATCATAAGACTTTTCTTCAAATCCATATTATATATATATGTATATATATATATATATATATATATATATATATATATATATATATATATATATATATATATATCGGACGAGCGTTACACACCGGAAGTCCAAATGAAAACAATATAGGGGCTGCCTGCGGCAGCCCCTAATAATACAAAGTAGTGAAGAAAAGTTTGTCTTGTGCGGTAATGAACTGCAACTATGCAGCTACTTGGGAAAAATCATTGTACGGCTGGAATTGAATGCACGTAATCATAATAATAGTACATAGTAGCATATTAATAGTAAATCATCCATTTGTGTCAACATGTTCTGCCTTGTGACGTTTTTTACTCCAGTGACCCAAACCATCTCCAAGTGGTTCCTGTGGAGAATATACTCCATATATTGCTTGCTATTAGAGGCCGAGAATTATTTTGTCTGACCTTTTGTTAACAATAATATGGAAAAGTTTTAGAACAGTAGTTCTATTGACATAAAGTTCGTATAATATGTTTGTGTGTCTCATTCATTGTATACTCATGATTATACAGGTTATTGTGTTTTATGTGTACATCGCATGAATTTACACAATGTTAATTAAGGTGCATGGATTTATGTTCCATTCCATGCAATGCCATATCTTATGCAGACAACAATTATCCCAGTGGATCTTGAACCGGCGAAAATTACACAATCTAGTCCCAAGCCTAACCCTAACTAACAAACCTAACTAAACTGTTATACAATTTCACAAATATTACGCAGTATTCTTACATAGTGTGCATATTATATTGATGAGGAAATACTGCCGGATTAATTGCCATTCTGTATAATTATATTTACCTTAAGGCTCCAAATGTTAGCGGGTACTAACTTTAGCAAAATTAGTGAGGAGCCTAAAATTTGCTACCTTAAGTGGCCGCTAGCAATAATTATTATACCCGATAATAAATGTACCCGCTAATTTTGTATTGTACAATATATATTTGTATGGATGTACTGTGCATTGCAAGGGAGAAAATGGTGGCTCCTACAATAGTAAAATCTACGCAAAGTCAGTGAAATTAATGGCAACCAGTGATCCAAGTACATATCAAGTTATAAAGAATCATTGGATTTTAACATGTTCGTTTTAATCATTTTCGATTTAAATTCACCAAAAAGCAATAACAATTTCTTCATTGACAAGCTGCACATCGACAAGATCCATTCTTCTAACCGTATCTACAAGCTTAAGTTTTGTGTTCTCAGTGATTCGTTTCTACACCTTTCGATTGCAACAGTATAGTACCGTACATAAAGATTAGAAATGGTTATTTAGAAATGAATTGCATGGAAAAGGAGGTAACATTTCCAAAATCGCTAACTACAGATTTGATACAAAATTCGCTAAAATAATATCCGTTCAATATTGGCCACTGAAAAATGTTCAATTAGTACCCGCTAACATTTGTACCCTTAAGGTATAATAATTGTGCAGTATAATACAATTTAATTTGCATGTGAACTGCATGTTCCTACAGTGCGTCAGTTTCCCTATTTGTATAAATATTATGCAATATTAAATTATACATGCAATACAATGCTTGTCAAGGTGCACTTCAAAAGCACAAACAGTTAAGATTGTGTGTGTGTATGTGTGTGTGTGTGTGTGTGTGTGTGTGTTTGTATGTGTGTGTGCGTGCGTGCGTGCATGCATGTGTGTGGAGGGGGAGGGTAATTATAATAATTCATGATCATTTATGCATGAATAGAAATTTTGATCACAAGCTGCCATATTGCAATCTATTTGCAGATGCTGACTAGAAATATAAAATTAATATACTATTATTAATGTAGCCCAATACAAGTTTGCCACAAGTTACAAATTTATTTAGTCATCTCTTGAAGGTCAGACCTATTAAAAGGTTATGATAAGCTTGGCAGGTTGACTACAAAATTGTCACAGGCTTGGTTTTGCACACAAAAATAGGTTCAAAATGTAGAACAAAGAATAAACTTACTACATTGAAAAATGGAAATCGCTGCTCCGTTTCACGACTTCAATATCCAAGGTTATCCAAAAGAAATACACCTGTCCGGCCACAAATCGCCGGACATAAAACGAATGAAACAACTCACGAAGATTCATTTTTCGATTCTGAGGGTTTGGTCCTTTAGGAACAATCTCTGAAAGTTTCGATACTAAAACCTATAACTTCCACAACCGGAAGTTCGATTGAAATATTGTTGTGGAGTCATCTTCCTTCTTGGTTGAATATCACATGCAGTCATGTGGTGTATTATGTCTTACCAAACCAGCCTGCGAGTGTTTACTTTTAGAAAAGTCGCTGAGTTAGCTTTTTTCTATGAGCCAATTTGTCTATGAGGTAGATCAACAAAATTAGCAATGGAAGAAGCCTTGGGAATGCTTTCATCTGATCAAACTTTTGTTCAAGGTGTTTAGTCTGCGATTTCCTGTGACCATTGTATGAAATTCCTTCTAATGTAAACAAAGTAATTGCTATGAAAACAATCGTTCTGTACAATGTCATGAACAATCCTCTCTGTTTTTGGACATAACATATCTGCGATTAAGATTCAATTCGACTAATCAAATAATGAAAGTACACCAATTTGTGAACCCATAGAGATGTGCATGCAACAGGTGTATATACCGGCTACCAGTCCACTGTGTGCTTTTGGTGCAATGTTTATTCGTGTGCATTAAACAAGTGAAATCCACAGGAAAGATGACCAAACCTCTAGTTGAGGTAAAAGCCATCAGATTGTTTGGTATAATTGCAGTTATTGTTGTCATAGTGGTGAGTTTGTTTCTGTTCAACGAGCACCATAACCAGTTAACAGTTACAGTCCCCATCAATGCAGCCCCCCCAAATCATGGCCACTTGAAGTTTACAGCAGACCACCATAGTAAAAATTGGCCTTCACAGAAAGGGGCTAGATCCAAGTTACATGAGTTTAAAGGAAGAAATTACCATGCGTAAGGATTGGAGTTTGCTGAAAATTAAGGAACAGGATGATCAGCCAACAGTAGCTACAGTCGAGTCTAAGATACACAATAACCAGTTAACAGCTACTTTTCCATCAAACCATGGCTTACATTTTGTGACATACCATCACAGCATTACTTTGACTTCTCAAAAAGAGGCTATCCCCAAGATAAATGACAGAGTAAAGGAAGAAATGTATGTTTTGCGGAAGAACTTACAACATCCACTAGTGACCAGCATGCATGTCATTGCAGCAAACAAGACTCTTTTAGAGAAAGCCTTGAGGAAGGAAGGTGTTGGAGACGATAAGGTTAGCATTTACGATAATGGTAGACCACCAACAATGAAGGAAGTCTTCCAATATGTCAGTGACCACTTGACGAACAAAATTGTCGTAGTTTCAAATGGTGATATTTACCTTGGAAGTGGGTTTGATAGACTAAACTATACAACCATGACTGAGCAAAGAATAATGTATGCCTTGACAAGGCATCATGCACCAGTTAGTAACTGTACTGAAGGAGGGGCTCTGTGCAGTTTACCATATTATGGATCACATGACGCATTTGTTTTCATTCTGCATGAACCCATTCCCAATGATGTATTGGATGAACTGAATTATCAACTCGGGTCTCCTGGAAGTGAGAACAGATTAATGTGGGCATTTCAGACAAAGCTGAACTACTGCTTGCTAAATCCATGTATTGTTCTGAAAACCTATCACTTCCATTGTTCCGGTGTTCGTACCAGTCATGAACGAATAAATATCATGGGAAAAAGTGCCACCTCTCCACCATCGAAGCTTTTGGTCTGTGATCACTCATGACATACATATATTATCCTTCATCATACATATGATATCATATACAAGCTTGATACACAGTGTATGCGTGTAGACATATCATAGTATAGTTTGTATGTATAAATTGGTACAATGTTGCCAGACATGATTCAGTATAGCAAAAGTGTAATAAAAAATGTAATTGCGAATTTTGTATTGTGCAATTTATATGGATGTACTTTGCATTGCATGGGAGCCTGAGAAAATGGCGGCTTCGACAATAGTATAATCTATGCAAAGTCAGCGAAATTAACGGTAACCAGTGATCCAAGTACATATAAAGTTGAAAAGTATCATTGGATTGTAACATGTTTGTTTTAATCATTTTTGATTTAAATTCACCAAAAAGCGATAACAATTTCTTCATTGACAAGGTGTACGCCAACAAGATCCATTCTTCTAACCTTATGTACATACCTAAAGTTTTGTGATCTCAGTGTTTCGTTTCTATACCTTTCGATTGCTACAGTATAATACTGCATATAAAGATTAGAAATGGTGATTCAGAAATGAAATGGAAAAGGAGGTAACATCTCCAAAATCACTAACTACAAAATTGATACAGAAATCGCTAAAATAATACCCGCTCAATATCATATATTTGCCACTGAAAAAAAGTTTAATTAGTGCCCGCTAACATTTAATTGTACCCTTAAGGTATAATAATAAAAATTATTGTGCAGTATAATACAATTTAATTTGCATGTGAACTGCATGTTGCTACCACAATATATTTATATCAGCCCACAGCTGCTTGGGATTTGGGGTGTGCACATACAAAATTTGTATAAGTTTATTCGTATTGGAGGCATATAAGATACTATGAAATTTGGTCAAGTGTCGCAATGGCCATTTTACCTTTATACCCGAGGGCTGAAATAAATAACCTGTGTACAGTGCCTCAGTTCAAATCGATTTCCCAAATTGTATAAGTATGCAATAAAATATACATGCAATATAATGCTTGTCAAGGTGCACTTCAAAAGCACAAGCAAGATTGTGTGTGTACACGTCTATATACAGATGCTTATTAGTAACTATTTAATTAATAAAATATCATTATTGAAGCTTGCTACAAGTTTGCCACGAGTTACAAATTAAATTGTCATCTCTTGAAGGTTGTCACAAGTTTGTCAGACCTATTAAAAGGTTATGATAAGCTTGCTTGGCAGGTCCACTACAAGGTTGTCACAAGCTTGTCAGGTCCCGTCATAATCTAATTGTCAGGTCGACTACACAAGCTTGTCAGGTCCACTACAAAATTGTCATAATCTTGTGAGGTTGACTACAAAATTGTCACATGCGCAGGCTTGTCTGCAGATCCTTTACAAAATTGTCACAAGCTTGTCAAACAATTCTTACAGGTTATGTAAAAGTATCAATAAGCTTGTCCCAACCAACTACAACCTCTAACAAGCTTGTAGAAGCTTGGTGCAACCTTGTGACAAGCTATATAGCGACAAACTTGTCATTTATATGTGGGTAATAATAATACACAAACATGCACACACATACGCATGCGTGCGAACACATGTATGCACACACACACACACACACGCACACACACACGCACACACACACACACACACACACACTCACACACACACACACACACACACACACACATAAACACACATACACAAACACAGTCACACACACACACACACACAAATACACACACACACACACACACACACACACACGCACAAACACACACACACACACACAAGCACACATGCACACACACACATACACACACACACACACACACACACGCGCGCGCACACACACACATGCAATAGTGTCAAGTATTAAAGAAAAGCTCATCTTGTATGCAAGATGGATAAAAGAACTAAAACTTTATGCATTTACTTTACTGACATCTGTGTATCCAGCTTCAAAACTGAGCATGCAACCAAAATGTGCTAAAGTTGCCAATCATGAAATGCCTTGCTTTGTGCATGCCCTCATTATATACACCAACTTGCACGTAGCCATTTCAGACTATCCAAAAATAATCTGGAGAAGGTATAATTTTACAGGATTCGCTTAAAGAATTTCTCGTGTTTTAGAATGTTGGTAGTTCTTTGTTGGTATTTCTCGTTAACATTAGGAGCTCACTGGCAAAAGATGAGACCTCTGGACCCTTTCTGGTTACCTTTAGCTTAGTTTGATAAAGAGATTAGAAGAATAATCTTATATCATATTAATCTCGAATCGTTGTACGCAGCCATAACACGTCATTCTTATGCACATTTTACCCATCGTCACCCACTTAAACACACCATCACACCTTGCACCATCCTTCATTGATCCAGCTTTACACACTTATACATGCATTGACCCAATTACACACATTTCACACATTATAATTAATTCTGTTCACAAATT